>JARHVA010010007.1:0-172500 GCA_037957365.1 Torreya grandis
GAATGCACTATATAAATAAAGGATTTTGAAAATATTATAATATTATACTCATCCAATACCATTAGGATTATTGTCTAAATTATGTTATTTTTAAATATCACCAACTTGGACATGCACATCATAATTTAATATTTTTTAGAATATACAATGTAAAATAGATGGCATCGCACATCTTTTAGCCTAACACACTATTTTGAAACATATTCACCAATAATTTCATCAAGAGGCATTTGTTTCTTCTAACAATCAAACAATTCATGATCTAAAAATTCTTTAATATTTTTTCTTTGTGGATTTATTATGTTACCAAAATGCATATCATCATCTGGATTGCACAATCAAAACTTGTTTTTCTATTTTTTCTTATTCTATGTAGTTGAAAATCAATATGACTATAATAAGATTCACTATCAAATATTTTATATATTTTAATTTTTTTCAGCATAATATCCATATACATCAAAATCAACATGACTTGATTTTAAGATAACATAAAAAAATTTTCATTTTCCTCAAAATAAATATTGTGCCTTAACATTATTTTTCTAATTTATCCTCATACAAACCAACTTCTTCTACTTCCACCACTATCTAGATGAGGGTTTTATGACTTGCCCTATATATCAAGTTGAAAAAATGGCTTCTTAAACATTTAACAAATAAAAAATGATTTATATATTAAAATTGTTATAAAATAATCACATTAATATTTATGTTACTTACAAATTCATGTGATGCACATATACTTACTAATCTAAATAGAGTAATTGTATAAGGATCAACCTCGACGAAATAAAAGTCTTGATAAAAGGCTTGTGTATATGTAACATATGATAGTTAGATGTATGATAACTATTTGATGATAATATTATATTTATAATATAGAAGAATCATTTTAAAAAATAATATAATATATATATATATATATATATATATATATATATATATATATATATATATATATATATATATATATATATATATAATATTTTAAATTACTACAACATATTCCTATACTACTTAATTAAAAATATGAAGAGTAAGTTGCAGAAGAAGATATTTTTTATTTTTTAGGGTTTCCTACATGCCCATCATAGAGATTTCCCTTGATTTTTTGTTATATCCCACTTGTCTTCATAATGTGACTCTTGTTAGGTTGCCTGAGGGGAATATCATTTATTGTCTTTTAGGGTTTCTCACCTTCAGGTGAGGCTAACTTATTTAATGATGTATCTTCATTCTCTTTGTTGGTTCTTAGTTGTACACCTCTTGTGGTCAGCCTTGCACACTTCAATAAAATTGAAAATAAATATGAAAAACCTACTAGTATGTAATTATATTCAAGCGAGGGTTTGGCATATTGAATAGACTGGATCGAGAAAATGACTGAGACGCACTAATAGAGGGTTATGGTTAGCTCCCTGCTACTTTTATTTCTCCCTAAACCAAGGTGAGGATACCTAAGAGGGTAGTTTTCTCACATGGAGTGACTCTACAATTCATCCTCCATGGGGATTTTTGGCATGAAGAATAATGAATGTAACCAGGGCACAACTAAACTCATTTAATCCAATTGGGAAGGGTTATCATGTGGAATGAACAATTTCTCTAGATCACATACAAGTTATTGAAGATAGATGGGAAGTTTACTTCAATATTAATTCTAAAGAATCTTCAATAGCATGGGTTGAATGGAAAAATTGTAGCGTTGGGTCTTTAAAGCACAAACTACAAACACATGTTATATAGGCATTATTTTATGCAATTTCAAGGTAAATAAACACTTATAGTATGCAAAGGGTGTATTATTTGCAGGGTAGGATAGTTAGGTAATATGCCAAAAAGGGTGTGGTGTAATGGTAATTTTAAAACAAAAAGGTCTATTTAAACATACATGACATCACTCATTGTAATGATGTGGAAAAAATGACTTGCAATCTAATGGGTGCTACTAGGAGTATTTTGTATCCATTTGGTGCCAATACAATGCAAGAACCCAAATTATCCCTAAAATCCTAGAGCATATAGTATGATTAGAATCTCAAATACCTTTCCCTATCAAATTCATGAACCTAAGGTGCCCTTAAGAGGTAATTCAACAAAACATTTACACAAATCTCTATGCAAAAAGGGGTTTATAACCTAGATCTATACCCAAGATGACAACTATACATAACCAAAAAACTATATATCCAATCATCATAGAATATAAAACAACTCATTGAATTTCATTAATAGGAAGAAGTAAGAACCACATATTTCACTTTATAACTAGCCATTGTACCTTGGATCACCTTTAAGTTGTCAATTCTTTACTAAAAGAGCTCGTTCTGATACCAACTATTAGAGGTATAATCAATGAGATGGGGGGTGAGTCAGTGGGCACAAATAATCCAAATTTAATTTTCATCTTCACAAATAAATTAAGCTAGTTCCCACAATTAATCATGAAGCATGCATATCATTCATATCCATAAGTAAGAGAGGCAATGTGAGGTCAATCACATAAACACATGAAATATGTGGAAAACCCTATTAGGGGAGAAAATTTATTAGAACCTAAAATTAGACTAATATCCTATAATAAAATTATATAATTTATACCATCTACAAATTATCAAGAAAGTACAATCTTTATTTAGTGAGATTACAATCCCACAAGGTGTTGTCACACCTATCTAGCTGAGCTATAGAAACAACTAGTCCTTTTAACAAGTTTCAAATTCAAGGCAGAATATAACCCCCTTAGATGATGAGATAAAAATATAAAAACTATGAATAAATCCACCTTTAAACTGATGTATTCAACACTTGATGGTGGACCTCTAATTATCACACTTCTCCTTGCTGACAATCAAACTACAAGATCACAATTCTACCAACAGAATTATGGCTAACAAATCATACAAATGGTCCTAAATTTTTTATTCTCGTCAACTCATCCTTATGACACCCTATCTTCTTCCTTCGCTCCTCAAAACATACACATAAGCCTCTCTAACAACTTTCCCAGGTCTTGCATACCCAAAATTAGAACCCATCGTCTTTGGTTCCGTTATTTATAGAGCAATATTGGTAATCATCATCTTGGTCAGTAAAAAATCATGCCTTAGCCCTTATAGATTCAATATTATGAAGATGTAAACTCAATAAAATATTCATACATTATTCATAGCATCTATAAATCACCCTTAACGAACTACACCTTTTAAATAAGGCACTTGTAGACCTTGTAGGTCTCATTTTAACGCATCACCTCTTTTGGCACTCTATTGATAAATATAGAACATGTGACCACTTTAAAATACATGGGTCCACTCTTTATGTTATTTTTGACATCCTCAAATGATGATAGTCAACTTTTCTCACCTCGGTATATGCTTAATCAAGTCAAACACTGACTTGGTGGACATAGTCACCATGAACAAACACACAGTCAACTTCTTAAGCATTGATCATACTCAAGATAGATTGATCCTACCTCCAAAATCCACATAGAACATCTTCACGGAGTATAAAACCTGTTATAATACCTAATTTATCATGAGATATCAAAACAACATAAATATAGGCTTGAATATACTTCTCAAGTCAATTGTAGAATAAACATGAACACATATTCAGCTTATAGGCTCAATATCTTTGAAAATATTCACTTCCAAATCTATAAATCCATATATCCAAATGCAACTTGAAGTACTCTACCAATTTTAATTTTATTACATGAACAAATTCATCTTTTATAAAAATATATGGTTGAAATATATATCTTTGGTTTTTCTTGTGTTAAATGCAAATATCCATATAGCAACAATCATAGTTAACCTTCCAACATAATTATCAAATCTCATGAACTCTCATATTATAATCAAATATGCTCCATCGATCTTGTCCAAGCTTTAATGAATAGACCACCAAGGCTAGACATTAAACAATAGTCACATTGACCTTATATCATGCAATCTTAGAAATTTAAATCAATCCACTCCATCATTATCTATAGATCAAATAGGTCTATATCAAGCAATGCTCACTATTTGATCAATCTATATGAATTCCCTCTCACCATTGGATCATTATCTTGTACCTTTGCATAGTCATAAACAATGGTACCCCTATTCTCATCTCACTGCCTCCTAACTCTTTGGAGTAACCACACTCTATCAATCTTGCTCAAGCTATAACACTTTCAAAATGACCAAGTATGGGGACCCTATCAATAGTCCTAAGTAGCCAATTTCTAATCCTTAATAACTTCTTTTGTGCTTTGACCCATGATCTCAAACATAGACTAGATGATCTCCTCACAAAGGAGAATCTAACTATGTGATACACTACTTATATAACCCTAACATGGATGAGATATAATGTTATTCAACATCCTTCTCAAAAAATTTCATATAGATTCAATCATGTCCAAAATTACTTGAGATGCCAACTTTGAGCATCCATAACTTTTGCCATGTTTCAATACATGAACTCAAATATAAATATATATAATCTATGATCCAAACTAAACAAAACCATTTGATCAATTTTTCATGACACCTTCACATGTGTAAGATATAACATCACCAAAATTCTCACTCAGCTCTTTCTACCACACTGCAAAACTATCTAAGTATGGGGAAAACACAGTCAATCTATCTTGGAGCCTAACTTTACACATCTACATATCCTGACATGATACATTAAATGATATAAAAAAATAGCACAAATAAAATAGGTCCAAAATAAACAAAACCATATGATTACCTTCTCTTCAATCATCCACACATTAAATCACTAACCTCATCAATATGCTTACTTACCTTTCTTTGGCCATTGGCAAATTTGGCCAAGTATGGGAAAACAATGATTTTTTTACTGAGAAGCCAACTTTACACCGTCATATTTTTAACTTCACTTTGATTCATGACTTTATATTTGGTTCACAAAAAACTATGGAATACTATGATCACAACCATATATCCATCTACTCTTAAATTATTCCCATGTGGTAATGGTAACATCATCAAACTGCCCACTGAGATTTTTTGCAACTGGACCCAAATTGTCTAGATGAAAACTATGGACTACTAAATGAATTCCAGTTAAAAACATAAAATATAAAATCATATCTGGATTGCACCCTAGCTAGAGGTAGGAGTGTTTAGGGCCTCTTCCAAATCTAGGTCAACATGGGATAGACCCCATGCTGTGGGTATCCTACAATGGGGTCAGACCTCTAAGATTTTTAATGATCCTATCCCCTCTAATGCATTATTTTAGCTCATTATCAGTAATAAAACCTACTAGTGACCAAGGGAAAAATGGGGGTAGAGAGAGAGAGAGAGAGAGAGAGAGAGAGAGAGAGAGAGAGAGAGAGAGGAGAGAGAGAGAGAGAGAGAGAGAGAGAGAGAGAACATGAAAGGGGAAAACTAAGCTAATAGTGGCGATGCACCTAAATTATGGGTTTATCCACCCTGCTTGGGACTCTTAAACACTAATGAAATAAGAAAAAGGGAAAACTCAGCTAATGGTGGCGATGCACCTAAATTATGGGTTTATCCACCCTGCTTGACTCTTAAACACTAATGAAATAAGAATAAGACTAGACCTAAGATTAAAAATATCTATCATATATCAATGTTTCATGAAGAGGTTCACCAAATGATCTAAGTTGATGGAATTGATGAAGAGGTCTAAATAAATATAGTAACTAGTCACAGTATCCACATACAAGCTTGAATAAAGAGGTGTAGAATAATAAACATGACATGAATTACAAGATGAACTACTAACTAGGTGAGATAATAATTTGACAAGGGAGAAACATCTACCACATATGGAAATCTAAGATTTAAACACCTATACCAGAGAAATGAAATCTAAAATAGTCTTATATTCATCTCAAGAGGTTAGAAGCTTCATTTTGGTATATTTTTCCCATGACCACAAGAGGTAGTAGATAAAATATAGAGAAGATCCATTTTTAGCTCAAAAGCCTTCATATATAGTAGAAAGAGAGATGGGAATAATGCATTAGAGAGTAGAGGAAAGTCAAGATTAAGAAGTGAGGTGGAAACACTTCATTGTTTTCTATTTATGTGCTTTGATCAACAAATAGATCTCTTATTATGTCAATAATCCTCAAGGTCTCCCCATTGGTTGAAAGATCCCACTATAAGGATAAGGGATTGTTATGTATAGTGCCAAATTCTATTTAAACAAAAAATAATACCCTTAACTACTTTGACTACCAACCCCACCACCTTAAGACCCTAAGTCCACTTGAACATGGTTTATAAGTATCAAAGCCTAAAATCTTAATACTAACAATGTCATGTCATGAATGGTGGTTAGTACCTACTTTGATAATGATGGGCCCCTTTCCATTTAGTACATCTTTATTACATTTCCATTCTATATCATAGGTTCATTTATAGGTGGAAAACCAATCTAAGGCCAATTTTTTTCCTATAGTTTTCCATACTTTGGTTGATGCCTAGTCCCATGTATCCACCAAATTGTCAAACTTTTATCTATATTAGGTTTAAAAGACCTAATCAATCTCTATGGAACCCTATTGGCAATGCTTTGTCCCTTATTATTTATCCTAGTTTAACTTCAATCAAGCTCAAGCTCAGTTCCATGTATTTTTTCTATCTCTTATCAATTTATTTTCTTTACCTGAGTTAAACTCATCCATAAACTTAGCCAAAAATGTCCCAGCTTGATCCTTTTGATTAGTTATCGATAAATTGACTCAGGCTTCATTGACCTTGACCCTTACACTATTGGATCTACTCTGATAGGTTGAATGTGTACCATTAGATCTTGTAATTGAGCTAATGTGTTTTTTGACACTTGACACCCATGCATTTGATCTTTGGATTTGTTCATCAGTCTATGTGTTCCTACACTTGTGCCGCATGGTGTCCTCTAAGCCCCTTAACCTTTTGACCTAGTCACATACCATTGATCTTGGATGCTTTATCAAATGCCAAAATTTGATCTAATAGGATCCATTATTAAGCTCTAATGGCTACTTCATGATCTTAAATTTTATGTCTACACTACCATTAAATGATGTTCGTGTGACCACCATTGATGTTCATGTGACTGTAAAATTTAATCTCAAAGGATTCGTTTTTACTATGGCTTAAATTTGATGTCTTTGCAATCATCAAATATGTTCACAAGCCCATCAAATGAATGTCATCTAAATGTCCATTTCAAGGTCCATTATTATTTTTAAAATTAAATGACCATTTGTTAGGGCCTAAAATTGATGTTAACATGAATTTTTCCCTTTACAAATCTATGTATTTTCCCTATAATAACTAGTTTCCTTGGGCTATTTCCTTCAAAATTTTATTTAAGACATTTTATTATGATAGTGACCCTTTGAGACATTGTTCTGGAGCTCTTCTCAATTTTTCCATCTAGGCAAAATCTTGGTATGTGGGCCAAAAATTTCCAACATCTTTGTCGACTCATAGGGAAGCGTGCTTGTTATGCTTTGAGAACCCATACCATTTACCTTATCTAGTGAATTGGGCATGGAATCATTATTTTGATCCAACATATTGACTTGGTATGAATCCTATCCAAATCTCTCTTTAAATAAAATAGGGACCAAAAGGAGAATAAAATAAGACAAATTTCCCAAGGCACTTATTAGAAGGAAACTAACCTACTAAACAAAATAGGGACAACAAATAAATGTACTAGAAAATTGTACTTAGAGTAATTTGAACAAAACTATCCTATTATATATATATTTAGAACTATATGTACCTTTCTTCCTAGATCAAAAGTAAATTTTTTAAACTTTCTTTCATCATGAGATGAGGGTTTGAATAAAGCATGCAACTCCTTAACACTTGGTCTTAATGCCTACTTCTTCTTTGTTGTAACTGCTAGCTTCTTTGGCATGATGCTTAATGAGAACCAAGTAGCTCCAAATAGGTCTATTATATGTCTCTAGATAGTCTCATCTTTCTCTTTTGGTTCCTCAACTGCAACCTCTAATGATGGTTCATCAAGGCATACCTCCTTGGTTTCCATGGTATCCTTAGTAAGACTAGGCTTCTCTTTTCATTTAATTTTTTCAAGGTCATCAAGGAGATTTGCATATTTTCCCAAACTTGGTAATTATCTTCCATGGGAAATTATTTATCCACCTTCTCAGTCACTTGATCCTCAACTTGACCAAGATCTTCAAGCTCTTGAAAGAGCTTCATTTGTAGTTATCAATCCTCTTTATCCTCTTTGTCATCTACAACCACCAATTCTTCAGTCTTCTATTCTTAATACATGAGGTCATCTACATGGTGTTCTTCATGCTCTAAAAAATTAATGGAATATTCAAAATATTCCAACTACTACACTATCTCATCATCTAAATCTTCCATCTTAAACACACTAATCTCACTCATGAAATCATGGCACCTCTACTTCCAATGGTCTTCTTATTTAGGAATGTTCTCTACCTCAGAAATGGTGTTGTGTGATTTGTCTTCATGGCTACCTTCCAAATAAATATAAGTTTGTACTTGATCTATATCATCTACCACAAGGTCTTCAAAAAACTCTAGATCTTGAACAACTAATATGTGATTAATAGGTTCTTAATAATAAACCTCTTGATGTACGTCAAAGACTTCTTATGGTTAGATCTCACCTCTAACTTGTAATTACTCTTATAGATTATCTTCTTTGACATTATTAAATATTAAGACATGTCTACTCTCTCCAAGTGGTGTCCTAATACTGGTCTCCTTTTTTGAGTCTAATAATCCATTAACATTAGTTGTGAGTTTAACATGGAAAATACCATTTACCTCTTAAAGGAGTGGCATAGGATATTTTGAGATGACTCTATGAGAGACGAGACATATGGAACACCTCTAGTTTAACTACTTGTCTTTGATAGTCATGTCTTCCTTCTTGTATTACATACTACTTCGGATGGATTTCCAAGATGGAAATGACCTAGATTACTGAGGAGAGAGGGGATGGGGGTTAAGTAGCTTTGGACTTGATTGACTACATGATTTGGTTATAAGATGCAAAAGATAGAGGTTCTACTTTGACCTTTAGATTTTGGTTCTCCTCATCTTTCCTTGTCCTCAGCGCTAACTCTTTGACTTGCTTATCTATATTTTCTTGAAATATCTTCTTTTTAAAGTGGTTAATAGCTTCATAAAGATAAGGAACTAAAGAAAATTAATTAGGATAGATGAGAGAGGTTTACATAGGTTCAAATCTTGCTTCATCTTGGGGTCTCAGTTCCATGATTTCCTTACTTGTCCCACCCCATGACTTCACCACTTGATTCCATCTTGGAACCTTGAATGAATTCATAAAGGGTTCTTGAGGATGGATGGACTCTTGGATCACAATACCAAGATGTTCCATAATAATCTCTTTTTTCTTTGACAGTTGTCTTGGATAAATTTCTAGGAATGAAAGGTCTGATAAATACATGAGGAACTTGTCATACTCAAATGGTCACTTAGAATGGTTTATTAGGGAGGAATGGGTGACACATAAAAAGGTTGAGGTGATGTATATACAGGAACATAAGGTTGGTGAGGTTGGACCTGCTATTCCTCAAGGCCTTTTATCTTATCCTTAATTTTATAAATGTAATGACATACATCCATCATCTCAACTGTGAGATTATTCTAATTTTATCTCTGAATAGGTCTCCTTTTTTATTTTAGTTGCTACAATGACTCTCTCACATGATGAATTAGGTTATTAGGGACATCTTGACCATAATTTTAATGCATGTTTGTCAAGGCTAATTAAAGTCTACTTAATTGCTAGTATATATGGATCATGATAGGGTTGATGAGGAGAAGTGTTATGGTGGGCTTGTTGTCAATAGGAAGGATCAAGGTAATATTATTTCATATATGACTACAATAGGTCCTCATTTTGTCGGTGAGGATCATGTAAAACTTGGTAAGGCTCTTCATAACTTTGACAAAACTATTGGTAGGGTTGATTGGGCTCATATGGATTACGAGGGTCATATTGGAGCTAGTGATAAGGAGGTGAATAATAAGAATATTAACCATAAATATGCATATTGAGCTCATATGTCAATTGAGATGTAAAAATTAACTAAATTTTTTAATGAGACATGCCTGGTCTAGTAATAACCAAAAGATTTGATTTGGAGTCACCATTGGTGCTAGTTTACTTGCTTCCAAAATTTAATAAGAGGAAAGACACACCAAGATCTTTCCACTCTTTTAAAACATATCCCACCAAGCATGCTAGAAAAGTTGGAGATCTTGATTTCACTCTAGATAGACGTATGAGTGTTTATGTCCTACTTCTAAATCTAGCTCAACATGGGACTAACCCTAGGCTGTGGGTATCCTATAATGGGGTATGACCTCTAGGATTGTTAATGAGGCTATCTCCTCTAATGCATTATTTTATCTCATTATAACTACTAAAACCTACTAATGACCAAGGAAGGAGAGAGAGAGAGAGAGAGAGAGAGAGAGAGAGAGAGAGAGAGAGAGAGAGAGAGAGAGAGAGAGAGAGAGAGAGAGAGAGAGAGAGATGAGAGAGAGAGAGAGAGAGAGAGAGAGAGAGAGAGAGAGAGAGAGAGAGAGAGAGAGAGAGAGCTAAGCTAATAATGGTGATGTACCCAAATTATGGATTGGTCCACCTTGCTTGATTATTAAACATTAATGAAACAAGCACAACACTAGGTCTAAGATTCCAAATATATGTCATACATCAATGTTTCATGAGGAGTTTCACCAAATGATCTAAGTTAAGGGAAATTATGAAGAGGTCTAGAGTGAGACATTATCTAGTTATAGTATCCACATGCAGGCTTGAATCAAGAGATGTATAACACTAAACATGACATGCACAACAAAATTAACTAGTAACTAGGTGAGATCATAATTTGACAATGGAGGAACCTCTGCCACATATGTAAATCTAACATGTACACACTATACCAAAGCAATTAAATCTAAAACAATTTTGTATTCATCTCAAGAGGTTACAAGCTCCATCTTGGTAGAGTTTGGTCATTCCCAAGAGAGGGAGTAGATAAAATAAAGAGAGGATCCATTTTTTTGGCTCAAAATCCTTTATATATAGTAGAAAGAGAGATGGGAACAATGCATTGGAGAATGGAGGAAAGTCCTTGAGATTAAGAAATAAGGTGGCAACACTTGATTGGTTTATGTTTGCATGATGTGATCAACAAATAGATCTCCTATTAGCTCAATAATCTTCAAGCTCCCCTCATTGGGTGAGATATCCCACTAGAAGACAAGGGATTGTTATGCATAGTGCCAAAGTTTGTTTAAATGAAAATAATGCCCTTAATTTCTTTTCCAACTACCAGCTCACCACCTTGGGACTCTAATTACACTTTACATGTTCATGAGGATAAAATACTAAAATCTTGATACTAATAGTGCCATGTTGTGAATGGTAGTTAGTACTTGCTTTGTTGATGATGGGATCCTTTACATTTATCACATCTTCATTCTATTTCCATATCTGGATCATAGGTTCATCTATAATAGGATAACCAATCTAAGGCCATTAGTTTTCCTATATTTTCCCATACTCTACTTGATTCCTACTTCCATTAAGCCACCAATATTTCACATACTCAATCTAGTCAATGAAGGGAGGGTTGAGGGAACCTTTGATCTATATTGGGTATAAAAGAACATATATATCTTTGTAGAACCCTAATGGAATTACTTGGTCCTTATTATTTATCTTGGTTCAACTCGGGTCAAGCTTGAGCTTGATTCTATGTATTTTCTTCCATCTCAAGTCCATTCATTTGATTTAACTAAGTTAAACTGCTCTATTGAGCTTAGTAAAAAATGTCCTAGCTTGATTCTTTTCATTGGTTATCATCAAACTGACTCAGGCTCCATTGAGCTTAACCCTTGATCACACAACCAAATCTCATCTAATAGATTAAATGCATTCTATTAGATCTTTTTTCTAAGCTAACATGCTATTGACAATTAACAACCATGCATTTGATCCTTGTGTCTTTCCATCAATATGTTTTCTCCTATGTTTAGACAACATGGTGGCCTCTAAGCCCTTTGACCTTTTGACTTACTCATGTTTTATTGATTTTGGATGTTGGATCAAATGCCAACTGTTGATCTACTAGGACCCATTTTTGAACTCTAATGGATACTTCATGATCTTAAATTTTAAATTTCAACTCTTGTTAAATGACATTCACACAACCATTAAATTTAAGCTCAAAATATTTGTTTCTACTATGGCTTAAATTTGATGTCTGTATAACCATCAAATACATCCATGATCCCATCAAATGATGTGTATGCAAACATCAATTTTTAAGCTCCATTAGTCTTTTTAAAATTTAATAGTTATTTAGTAGGGTCTAAAATTGATGATAGCATTAATATTTCACTCTACGAGTCCATGCACTTTCCCTACAACAAATAATTTCCTTAGGCCATTTCCTTAAAAAAAACTAGGATACTTTGCTATGATATTGACCCTTTAGGACTTTATTTAGGACACTTTCCAAAAGAAATGACCATTTGGGAAAAGTGTTAGCCACCTTGCTAAAAAATGGTCCTTTGGGTTTTTTACCTTTGGACCAATTTCTTTAAGAAATACCTTTCAGGATTTTTGTTTGGTCTATTTTCCTAAAGAAATTCCCTTTAAAACATTGTTTAAGACCACTTTGCTTTAAAATAACCCTTTAGAATTTGTGAATTGGACTCTTTGGTAAAATAAAATTACCCTTCAAAAAAAGTGTTTGGGACACTTTGCTACAAACAATTATTGTTTTGGAAAAATGTATAAGATGCTTTGCTTTAAAAATTGCCCTTTGGTATTTCTATATTTGGATAAAATGTCTAAGAGAATTTAAGTCTTTGAGACTTTTTTTTGGAATACTTTCTTGTATAATAACCATTCAAAAAAATTGTTCAGATAATTTTCCTAAAAGAAATGATCCTTAGACTTTTATTACAGACAAAATGTCTGAGAGAATTTACACTTATCCATTTTTGATGTACATAATGTCTTTAAAATAAATAGACTTCATGGAAATTTTTTCAAAATAATTTCCCTAAGATAAATTTATCTTCATCTTTTGCTTTAGACTTTTTATCAAAAAGAATTCATGCCTTCAAAAACTTTGCCTTAGACATTTTATCTAAAAGAAATTAGAAAACTTAGTCAAAAAGGGGTTTGAAAGATTTAAACTTAGGAAAATATAGAAAAAAAACAATATAACTATAGCCCAAATATTGGCTCCAAAAAAAGGTTTTCTACTTAGCTTTTTTTGCCTACAGGGTATTCCAGACTTGTTCACAAAACTATTGGTTGACCTTTAAAGCTCTAAAACTCTGTTCAAATTTTCCATCAAGGCACAAGCTTGGTATGTTGGTAAAAAATGGCCAATAGTAACCAATATTTAATATTTAACCATCTAATACAAAAATATAATAAATTATCTAAAATATGCAAGTTAATAAATAGCTTGCATTAATATCATCATACCCCAAACCTTAATAATATTCCACACATGATTTGAGAAAAAGAGTGATATCCTCTTAGTATTTTTAAATATAATATTTAAAAATTAGCTTGTAGAGAACATTATTAATTATAATATTGAAGTTAATATATTTCGATATTTTGAAGTTAAGTACATGTTATGAAAAAAAATTTCAAACCTAAAATTATATAAAAGATGAGATTCATGACAAAATAGTCTATTAATGTTACTAATTACATGATTGTAAAATAAATTTTATTTTGTTACATAATATATTTACCATTTTGGATTTTTTGTCCCTAAATATTTAAGGCAAGAATGGAATGATAATGATTATTCATCTTTCTTTATTTCTTTTTATTTGCAAGGGGATTTTAAATGGTTTTAAGTATCCATTTGAATGGGTATAATATTAGGTAATTTTTTTGATTCATTGAACTTGATAAGAATTTTCACTACACTTTGATGTATATTATAAAAGACACCATTTATAAAATATATTATTGAACCAATAAAATATAAAACATAATAAATATGTGATATACACATATTCCCAATGTTATTAATGATAATGGAAAAAAATAAAATAAAAATATAGCTAATAGAAGAAAAATTAAATCATTAGGTAGATGCATGAAGTTGAGGGATAAAAAACATGAAGTTACTAAAACGTTTTATCATTTCATGCAAATGGCATGTTTCTTTTTTAAAATGGTGCATGCAAATGAAATATAAAAACATACCAAAGATTTTTTTTATTAGTGCTAACCCCAAAGGGTGTACACCCTTTACGAATCCAAAAAACTAACAAATTCATAAATCTACATTTAATTTCTTTGCGATCTTGTTGAGCTCATATTTTTTAAGAATAAAAAGGAGGGTACACATGATTTTGAACTCCCTACACCCCCATCAAAATTTCATAGTGCATCATTATCCCACGTATGGATTTTATTTTCTCGTAGGGTATGTTTAGGGATTATAATGTAATTTTGGTGATGCATTTAAATAAAAATAACAAGGTAAGATGGTGTTGAAATTAAAATTGATTTTTCATGTATAGAAATGTTCATATTTAATTCATATCAAACTAAGTCAAAATATATAATTCAAATTATAAATTATTTCAAATTATTATCAATAATTTTTGTGACCCTTCAATTCATAGTGTACGTAATTCACCTATTGATACATTTTATACCGTTTAAAATTAATTGGGAAATCTCACTTCCCAATTGGTTTATGGAACCATAGAACCACCACAAATGAGTTGAAAACAAATTATCATTGTTCCTAATATTAATTTCAAGATTAAAAATAAATTTTGGCATAGGTGCTTGATGGTGTTTAATGAGCCTCTATGAAATAATAATTACATTAAATTATATTTTTTTAGGACACATTTATGTGACTTTTTTCTAAAAGAAACCACAACTTATTTTAACATTGATGCCTCCTAAGGTAGGGGAGGTGTTTCCTCATTTGATAAACCTAGTACCAAGTGGGATTAAAAATGTCAAAACCACTAAAAGAAAATTAGAAAGACAATAACACATAATTCCATCCCAAAAATATTGCACCATAGTACATATGTTGACACCCTTAATGAATTTAATAGTCTCATAATGGCTATGATTGACCATGAAATGAAATTATAGTGAGTTGTACATAAGCTAGAGGTGGTGGCTTATTTAGTAGTGTCCACCCTATTATTGGTGCTTCACATGGTGGCATAGATAGAAGTCATCTTATAGTTATTATATATCATTTATCATCATGTCTGAGGAAGAGTACTAAACCCCTTATTCATGTAATACATACATGATGGACTATTTTAGATAATATGGACATATCAACAGTCTAATTTTTTGAAAACTATCATAAATAAAATGGACTATATCAAGATTAAATTGGATTCTATCGAGATTAAGTTGGATTTATTACAAATAAATCACATTAGTCTACTGTATTTGTGATAATTCCAAATTATTTAAAATGATCATAAATAATTAGTTGTTAAAAACTATCATAAATAAATTAGACTTCATCAATAATTACTTGGACTTATTACAAATAAATCACATCTAATTATATATTTGTAATAAGTCCAAATTATGTGACCATTAAAACTAGTTCACAGATCATGGATTTATAGATAATAAGACTTGATGGTTTATTTCCCAAGGAAAAATAATTCATACATCAATCAAGCCATTGGATGATATGTGATTTAAACACTTGGGATGATTGGTATGTCTTGTGTCATCAGTTGATTGGATCATGAATTATTTGTTTAATCTAATTCAAGTGACATCCTCATGATCACCAAAGTTTATGTTGTATTTTTTTACATGCCATGTGTTGATCATGGGTGTTATATTATTATATTATTAATATCATCTCCTACAAAGTTGAGTTATTGAGATTTTGACATGTTTTGTAATCTTAAGTTATCACATTATTTAGGACATTTGTTTGGATTGTTCATATTTTTGCATAGTCAAGTCATAGATATTGTGCCACATGGCATAATATTAAGTACTTATACAAAGTATAATTTAAAAACTAAAAACCTGAATAACATTTGTCTATATGAAAATGCTAAAAAACAAATCTTGATACACAAGTGGAACGTTTTGAGGCATAAACCCCAACGTGCTTTTCATATACATGGGAATGCCAAAGTCTATTTTGAAAAATAAAAAGGCCAAAGTGTAAATTCTCAGATGTGCAGATTATGAAGACCATTTTCTTATTATCATTTTCAAGGATGTAAAATGTGAAGTTTAATTTCAAAAATAGAAAAGACGATGAGATTTTCATGATTCACAAAATATGATCTAGCTATTTGTAATACATAAAACCCAAATACTATTTTGAATCACAATAATGTGAATTTGACGTTCCAATAGTCAAATGATATTAAATAGATGCATAGTTGCCGAAGTATTGAATTATCGTAGTAGAAAATATACAACTCAAATGTAGAAGTGTATTTTCTAAGACCCAAAATGTGAAGTGCCACTAGAATTAAATATAAATAAATGAAACAATTAAAAATTATACATTCTAAAAAAATGGACTAAGTTTTGAAAAAAAATATTCATATTTCTCATTCCAAAATTAAGTAAACACCATTTCAAATTTCCCAATACTTTTATCACTATTTTTTTTAGTGTCTAGTGAGATGATGCATTCAAAAAGTCTATTATAATGCCTTTCAAAAAATCAGTGAGAATAGGTGTATGACCTCTCCCACTTTTATTTGGTTTCCAAGTGTATATGTTATTATCTATGAGTATGGATGGTAAAGATGTGTCATTTAGGTTTGGATTCTCTTTCTTGTTCAAGCAGCTAAAATAAATTTTGGATTCTTCTACATTGTTTTTCCCTACATGAACTAGGATGAACCAAGCTACATTGACCCTCCATTATATATCCCCATTTGTTTTTATTATCTCAATATTTATTTTAGCTCTAAAAACCCATACTATTTAGTCCACTCCTGTATAATCATTAGGTTTGACAAATAAAATATCTATGATTTGTACATCTTGAGCTGGATTAAATGTAATTTTTGTTATTTTGCTTCTTGGACCAACATAGTAATTCGTAGATGCCATTCCAAAATCAAAGGTTTTGTCATGAACCACTTTTTGCAAATGTCTATGAAGGGGTATGTTGTGATGAGCTCTAGGCAAAAAATTTCCCGTGCACTCAACTTCAGAAGGGAGCATGTATTTTTTCATTATGTGGTGGATGTTTTTGAACTAATATGATAGATCCTTCCACTTACTATTTTTAGTCAAACCAAATCATTGAATTGTTGTTTATACTTATTCAAGTTATATTTAATTTCTTTTTCACTATTTTTTATACTTCTATCTAATTATTTTACAATAATGGAATCCTGAGACATTTCTCTATTTTTCAAGAATTTGAAATATATTTTTGTTAGATTACCTTATAGAATATTTGTCTCACCATTTTCTTTTGTTCCACGTAATGTAATCAGGGGGGACTAATTTTTATCTCTTATAGAGTTTTAAAAACACATAATGGGCTAACCTTGATCCATGTGTAGATGAAAGTATTAAGCTTTTGTCAAGCCTTTTATTTCATTTCTTCCCTTCAACTAGTAACTATTAACATACTCTTTGAAAGCCATTACCTCTTCAATAAAATATGGCATGAAGTTTCTTTTATTTTCACACATCCTATATGTATCCATCATCTCTGACACTCCATACATCTTTCCTATTTATACATTCAAATAGGTTTCTAAATGTGTCATAGATGTCCTCATGGGTATGTCCTACATGGATAACTCTAACCTTGACATCGAGGAAAACACATTTGCAGACAAGGAGAGATAAATATTGCAACACATACCTATACAAAAAAACATGATTTTATGAATTTGTAAATGTAACATTAGTTCCATATAAGGTTCAGCATTTTTTAGATATAATTATGGATGGATGTACCTATTCTTATTGTCCCTAGAATAGTTTTTTAGTTGAAGGTATAACCTAGAAAGAAGATTATTTAAGACACCAATTGATTTTGCTTCTTCTTTATATTTATTGTATTTAAGGTGGTAGTTTTTACACAAAAGTGCACCATACAATGAATATTTTAAAGATCCAGGTTTATATAGTAAAGATCCATAAGTATTTGGCATTATTGTTTCCATATCCCTGAAGCACTTATTCAATGAGGTGATAGTAAAGTTAGACCCTCCAAGAATGTATGATAAAAAAATGCCCATATTTACCTACACCATGAAAATGTGTTATAATCCATGCCATTGACAACTCTAATATTTTTTTGATAACTAATTTGATTTTTATCACTATCCTTGGCACAAATGCTTTTTGATGTTCCACCTTATCATTAATGACAACGAGGCATTCTTTAGGGTATTTTTCTAACATTCATTTATGTGTGTAATACATTTATCTTATAGAAAGTATTTTATTTGAGTAAATCATGAATTATTAATCGATACACTCTTCGTAATCTTTAGAAAATAACTTAGATAATTTCAATTGAGTCAACAAGATGCATGTTTTTCACCTAGTGAAGTCATTAGACATGGCAATGGTCACATCATGAAAATTGGTTTTCCACATGTTATTGAATTTTAGCTAGGATATTAGCTCATATTGCATATGTACTAGTTGTGTATTGATGTGGCACCTAATAAATTTTTGAGTGAAATATGTTGGAAGATGTTGAACATTTTCTCATGAGCTATCTATATATACCTAGCATGTTAGTCATGGATAAACATTTGCAAAATCATCCACCAATTGGTCTAACAAATCTTTAGCTTCTATTGTCTTATTTTATGGATTTTGTCAAAATATCCATACATAGAATGCACTTTTTCCCCATTTTTATGACAATTTTAAATGTCAAAAAAACTATTTCTCTTCAATCTATATATTTTAAGCCATGTTTTTGAACATATCTCTAACACTAAAAATCAATGCTAGTTTTTTTTTTTTCTTAAACAAACTGATAGAAAGGGCATCCGAGATATGTTGCCTCCTATTTGTTGTGGTGGAATTAATAAACTTCATCTTTTTAGATTTTAGAATCTCAAATGACAATCTTGATTGAAAACATTTTTTGGTGTAACATTTATCCACATACATTTTTGAAATCTCACTATCTATGCTTTCATCAAACTCCACTTGGTTGAGTGAAGTGTTTGGCTTATTTATTTTTCAGCTCAAGTATTTTTTGGCATGAGTTCATTTTATTAGATGCCTTTTCACTATGAATTTTAGGCAAGGAGTGACTTCATTATCTACTATGTCCCAAATGGTGTCATGTATGTTAAATTAATTTCTCTACAAGTCTTAGTGTCCACTATTTTGTTGGAAGGCCATCTATCGATAGATGTTTTATTTACCTATATATTGTAAGTCTCTTAATGTTGTATAACTTACTTTATGTAAATTCCTAATTGATTTTCTGCATTGGGATAGGAATGCAACCAAAAATCTCCCCTATTTGTGCCAATTCAACATAACCAAAAGGAATTTTCTCATTATTTGCAAGAGTCGTACATTTATGCAAAAAATGTACCCTTTTCCAAAGAAAAGTTTTTACTAAGATTTGAAATGTGGTAGGATCATCAATATATCAAATAAATATTTCCAAGAAAAGGTTTTATTGTTGCAATGGTTATATATGTAAAACTGAACTCAAATTATTTTGTCTTTGTTCCATGTCATTATATATAAAAAACTTGTCTATGATGTGTTCCATCATTCTTATGCTCCATATCGTAAAACTACAAACTACACCCACCAATTTATACATAGAAGCTGTAGGAAATGGAATTGGTAGAGTCATATGAAAATCTTTAGTCAAATTAACACTTACACTTCCAATAGGTATTTCCTCATTGTGGCATGTGGAAGTGAGATTTATGGGTTCTAGAGATTCAGCATATGGACTTACCACTTTGTGTATTCTTCTTTGACCAACAACCTTACCATTATTTATGAGAGAAACATAGTCTCCATAGTGAAAATACATTAATGTATGATTTTTCAGCATAGACATTTGTAAAATACATGAGAAGAGTTTGTAATCATGTTATTTATAAAATGAGTCCAATTTATACCTGTATGTAGGAGATAAAGCTATATTTATACCAGAACATAAGCATGGAGATATGTGAAAACCTAAAAAAGTTAAAATGGTAATATATAAATTTTTTTTAATGACAGTCTATGTCAATCCAAAAATATAATAGTTTTTTATATCATATACAACATACTTCAATTCTTACTTCATCCTAATTTGAATGTATCTCCTAGGAGAAACATTTAAAACATGCATCAGAGCAAAATATCTGTGTAGAGACAAATAGCTAATTAAGTAAATATTAAACCATGTATTTTATTACAATAAAAAATGATAATGAGCAATGGGGGTTTTGAGAAAAATTATGGAAAATGATTAGCTTCTTATCTTTTGGGATCATGTATTTGATTTGAATCTCTATTTTGGACCCAGATGTTTGAAATTATCTCTTATGAGATACCTTTCAAATATGTGTATGTGTACCCTTGCAGGTTTGAAGGGCCTTGTAATACCTACAAGGGCACCTATGACATTAATCTTAAGAATTCATTTTTCAATAGTCAAGGACATATGGCATGTACCCATGAACCCATGACATTTCAAAATGAATTCCCCAATAGAATTCCTTTGCCTTATGAACCTACCCTTCAACATTTATAAAATGATCACTTTTGTCTTAGATCCCTTTACCTGACTAACCTAACCTTTAGACTTTTTTTATGTGGTCATGTTGGCTTGACAGAATTTCCCTTCACCCTTTTTGAATATCCCTTCAACTTTTTCAAATGACCCTTTTCTCGATGAAATGTACCCATTGAGAATTTTTCCTTGGACCATTATATCCTACAAATTAAACCCTTTGGAAATGTTTTCCCATGAAGTAGACCCTTTGAATCTTTCTACACTTACTCTTTGGGATAATATGCATGGCCATTTACCCTCAGGAGCCTACCCTTTAGCCTTTTTATAAATACCCTTTGGGATTTTTGTCATCATCACTTTACCTTTGAGACTTTTATTCGAGGCCCTTTACCCTCCAGGACATATTCTTTAGGATATTATCCTGGGCCTTTATCCTATGAAGTAGACTCTTCGGGACTTTTGTCATGGTCACTTTTCCCTACTAAGTAGATCCTTCAAATTGTTTCCTAATGAAAATGACCCTTCAAGATAATTGCCTCAGACATTTTGCTTGGAATAATTTTCCTGTTGATATTTCCAAATGGTGGGATTTTTATTGCGAGTATTTTATAAAAGATCAGTCCCCAACATAAAATTAAATACCATATTACTAAGAACAATATTATCCCTTTACCATAGTTAACCAAAATAAATTTAAAGTGTCTTCCAATGATATATACTAAATAACCCCACCAACTTGAACTTATAAAGTTTGAATTATATAGGAATATAAAATCAAGGTGAACATTTGGCATTTATGTCATACAAATTGTTATTCAATGAAAAATCCTATATATGTTATATGCATCCATTGGAAACATTCATTTGTTTCAACCAAACTTGAATTCAAAGTCTCCTACTATCTTATAGTGATAAAGAGCCCTATCTACTATCTTGAAGAGTACTAAGAGTAAAACAATGATTAAGCTAGAGTTGAGTGGATCATAGAGCGTACATAACACCTAGAAGGAAATTACAAACAACACAACGTGTATAGTTAAATGGCATCTTCATTTAGGAAATTCAAGGGAGTAAATCTGGCATCACCATACTCAACCAAGGACTCTATAAAAAACACAAATATAGTTTTTGATGCCACTATATTTAAGAATAGGTACACCAACTATTTAGATATATGGGACATAGTGGATTCAATGGATGTATTTCCATTGACGAATGATATGGAACTTATTGATAGGATGTTTGTCCAAGAATTTGTGGATTTTAAATGCTAAAGGTTACATTTTGATTCTTCTAAGACAGAGGTGATGCCATGCATTGAACTCCAAAAGGATTTGTTCTTATTAAGAAAGATATCATGCCTTCATATATTATTCTAGAAATAACATAATGTTCACATGCATTTCAAGAACTGACCTACAAAGATACCTATCTTTTAACATACCCGATGCACACTATGACAAGCCTACATGGCTACAAATCGATGTAGAGAGCTTAATTTAGAAGGAAATATATTCACAGTTACTCTTAGGCTAGGCTATTGCATGGAAAGGGAAAAGTTAAAGGGGCCTATTTCTATAGAAAATTTTAGAATGGGTATTTGCATTGGCATGGATTTATTGAATCAACTCTACAATATGTTGAGTATCCATTTTATCAATTAAGACTTGGTGGCATTAGTTTACATGATGTTTACCCATGATGTTGCATATGCCATGGGAGAGATAATCATATTATGATTGAGGGAGCAAATAATTCACAAAGAAAAGCATCCCATGCCTTTGGGAATTTTTTATATGATATGGTATTTGTTAGATTTTATTATGGAAACTTGTTATAGAGACCTGAGGGAATTGAGGAGCCCAACCATAGAATACATAAAGAGTAGAATTTGTGATCATTACCAGTTTATGCATATATATTATTAAACTAATAACATTGTTAGGATAGCCAAAGATGTATATCCAAAGGGTTGACAAGACATTCATGGCTCGCCCATGCCTAGAATTGGACAAAATATCATAAAAAACCAAGAAGGTAAAGGGAATTATTTCCTCTATCTTAACTTCATAGTTGTAATGATTTGGGGAAATAAGGTGAATCCATTATGTCTCCAAAAATACATCCCAAAAAATCTCGTAGAGTAATAAATTACTTTCTAACTATGGTGGAGTATTGAAGAGGACTTATCTAGGCAAAATAAGGCTTTGTTGTTCAGTCACCATATAACAATTAAAAGAATGGTTTACATAATCAGGAAGCATTTAAGAGAATTGGGTGGTAAGCAAAAGTTTTATCCTTTCTCCATGATTCCACATAGATATTGGGATTCTCATTGTCTTATTCATAAGTACATATAAGGATTTAACATCCCCTAGAGACATGTTCCCTATTTAGATGATTTGTTGTTTCCTAATGTAAACAATGATGTAGATGTGTTAGAAAGAGTAAGGATTGTTGGAATTCAAGTAGATCATTTATGAATGATCCAAGATGATCCTTTAGTCATAGTAATTGAATTGGACTACAAGAAGGATTTATACAAATGGTGGGAGCATTCTAAATTCTGGAGAGGATAGTCTAAGGAGAAATCCAAGGACCAGGTGGGTCCCTCATCTCAATCCCTCCCTTTGAAATTGAAGATAAAGATAAAAAAGAAAAATCCTAGGTTGTTTGAACCAATAAAAATTAGGGGAGCATAGGCAAGGTAACTCATCAATTTGGATTCTGATGAGGAGAGAACACAATAATAACCATTTGTGAATACCATTCAATCCTATTGTTATGCCCCAGACCTAAATTACCATATTTGTTAGGATAAAAACACAAGAGGCAATGAGATCGACTAAAAAAATATCCCCTACATAATTTAAGACCCCTCTAACTTATACAAGGAATCTTATGGCTCTAATAGGGAGTCCCATAGTTGTATCATCACAATAATTTCTTATTTCACCTTCACATTCAAAACCAAGAGAGGGAGATTTTGTGATAATTAAGGGCATTGAGGATGACTTTGATGAAGAAGTTGAGATAGAAATAGCCAAGGCCATGAGCCTTCAAGCAGATCCTACATCACCAATTTACTTAGTTACTCATCCTTTCATAAGTATTTTTTTATCTTTTGTTCCCATTTTTGGATGTGTTTCTATTTATTCTGTATTGATGACACCCCAGGTAGAACTACCTACTTCCACTTCCATTTATCCCTTCACCCATAACACATTAACTCATTTCCCTCTTATCACCCCTGAGGTGGAAACAGATGTTTCTACCACCACCATGGTCATTCCATAATGCACTTCCATCCCACTCACCATACCTACCTCTCATGTCCCTTTTGGTACCTTTACCATTAGTGCCTTAAAGAAGAATAAGGTTTCTAGAAAGGTATAGATTGCATTAGTTTCTCCACAATTTCATGTCCAATCCACTAAAATTTCCCTTCCCATACCATCCACCACCTCTAGAGAGGAAACCATTATGACAAGTTAAATCAAGGGAAGGAATCCCAAGCCTTAATGGATTACAGTCCATCCACTCCCTCAATTTGGAGTGGATTGGTCTAAGATTATCTATCCTTCCCTACCTAACATCCTTGTTAAGTCTTAGAATAAATAATAGGTTCAGGAGGAGGTAGATAAATAGGTCATGGTTACAACCTCAGATGTGTCTCAATTTGATATTCCTTCATGGGTGATTGACTTGAGAAGCAAGCCAACCCAAATGCCTAGATTTAAGATCATCGAGCTTCCCTCTATGCCCACTCAATTTTAAACCCCATCTAGAATTATATAGAGAGTGAAGAAGAGGAAACTAGAAGATGACAAGGGCATAAAAGCAATTCTAGAGGAAAGATATGAAGTATTCTCCCTCACTAAGTGATAGAATAGATACCCTAGATAGTCTCCTTACATTGGAAATCTTGTAGACATAGCCCATGCCTATAAGGATTATATAGTAGCTACCCATGAGGGAACATATATGGATCGATAGGAACTTGATGTTGAAGTTCAAGAAATTGAGGTTGAGGTGGAACAATTAAGAGATTAAATCAAGATTATGCGTATCCCTCTAGGCACAGGAGGTGAGGTGTAATAAGTAGCTTCTTGATGTTACAATTATTTGGAGGTAATGGAATCCATGAAGGATAAAATATCCCCTTATGAAAATAATGCCAAATAATTATATAATTCATTGAGAGATGACAGTGCTAATTTGAAAATGCTAGTTATATACACAGGCATGCATTTATACAATATTCTAAATTTAATGACAACACTAGAGGAATCCAATGTCTTAAACTTAGTTGTCATAAGACAAGAGGTAGAACTAGAATGGTTACAATAAGTTGTGGATTTAATATCTAAATATCAAGTGAATGTGGCTCAAATCCTCCAAATTTTGCATGATTTGAAGTTTTCAAAGGTGAAGGATGCCATAGGCAATTTGATCGATAGGATCAATTTTGACAAACACATTCAATAAGTGGTGGATGACTTCAAGTTGAGTTTGTAAGGCTTAGAACTATAAGAGATAGAATATGCATTAATTATGCCAATAAATAAAGTCATAAAGGTTGAGATTTTTAAGAATAAGTTTCAAATGTCTAAGGAAGAGAATTGAAGAATCCTCAGATAAGTTAAGAGGATACATCAACCACTAATGTTGAACTTGAACATCATACAAAAATAGCATGACATGGCATATAAATTTTATCAAGAGAATCAGGCAAAAAAGAAACAAACTTTTGGTGGTGTGTCAATACTTGCAACTTATATAACTACCACACCAACCAATGTATATATAGTTATCTAGATGACTTAGCCTTGATAGGCTAATATTTTATGCATGTACAATTTTGAATATGATATATGCCATCATAGTTTTCTTGTAGATAAAAATTTTCATTGTAAAGTTGACTTATACTTTATACACATGCACATGTTTCATACTTTTTGAAAGGTCAAGTTATCTAATTTATAACTATGGGACAACTCTTATATAGATTTGACCATAGTTATAAATACATGTTCTAACTATCACATGTAACGACCTTGCATGAATTTGGAGGATGAGATGACCCCTTCCCCAAGTTTATATAAACAATTGTAATCCAACTTGGATTTTTGTTTGAGAATTTTTTGATACAGGGCCAACATCAGTTTTGATCATCCGCAAAGAGTTTGAGTATTTTATTTCTAATTTCTATGTAATTAGTTGTTATTTTTTTGGTTGTATGTTTCAATAATATTTAGTATGAAATAGTTATGAATAGATTCTTCACTATATTCATTGATGTAATAATCTATATATGTGCAATATCTATGGAAAGATTGGTAAATATATTGATTAGGATGATTAAGTTTAAATCAATTCATATTTTTGAATGTGTACTAGTTCTTTCTTTGATGTAGTTTTCTCTGTGTGTGTTATAGCTACCCCAAATACATCACTAGCCTAAGCCACAATCCCCTAAATAGGATTATGAAACAACTACTCTAAAAGGAGTAAACTTTGTTTAAGTTCTATGTATTTCCTACATTAGTACAAGGTTGTATGGGGATGAGTTGTAAATTGTATTGATTAGACATAAATGATACATGATATAAAGTTATAGATTTGGTGAGGTAGGGGGATGAGTTGTAAGTTGTATTGATTGGACATAAATGATACATGATACAAAATTATAGCTATGGGGAGGTAGGGGGTACTTATGGTTAACCTCTACGAAGGATTAGAGTTGTTAACCCCTATTTTTCATCCCCTTCAGCTCATCCCCTATGATTGGAATTTTATTTTTCCTATGATTAACCTTTGTGAATTATTAAGGTTGTCAACCCTAGTGTGTCATTCCATACAACTCATCCCATATGATTAGAATTTTCTTTCAAAGTATATCCTAGGGGACTACCTTAAAAGGCTTTGTATTACTTTTAAAGGGTCTCCTCATAGATACCTTGAACATGCACACTATTGGAATTTTCTTTATAGGTATTTCCTAAGAGATACCTTAAACATACACATGATTGGAATTATTTTTTCAAGGTATCTCTTAAGAGATACATTGAACATGCACATGATTGGAATTTTATTATGAGATATCTCATAGGAAATACCTTGAACATGCACACGATTGAAATTTTATTTCAAGGTATTTCCTAGGAGATACCTCAAAGGGCATTGAATACCTTCCATGTTAACTTCAAAGGTCCTTACAAGGGATTTAATATAACCATGACACCTTTTTATTTGATAATAACCGTGATGCACACAATTGGAATTCTATTTTGATGTGTATCCTTGGAGATACCTTGAACATGCACATGATTAGAATTTTCTTTCAAAATATCTCCTAGGAGGTACCTAAAAGGGCCTTGGAATAGCTTCCATGTTGATTTAAAATGTTCTTGGAAAGTATTTTATATAAAACTGATAACTTTTCATTTGCAAAGAACACTAATGTTTTTTAGAGATATCTCATAGGAGATACCTTGAACATGCACATGATTGGAATTTTATTTCAAGGTATTTCCTAGGAGATACCTTGAAGTGCCTTGTAATACCTTCCATGTTTATTTCAATATCCCTTGAAAAGGATTTGATATAACCATGAAAAAAATTTATTTGGAAAGAACCCTGATGCACACTATTAGAATTTTCTTTCATGATATCTCCTAGGAGATACCTTGAGCATGTGCACAATTAGAATTTTATTTCAAGGTATCTCCTAGGAGATATGATGAAATGCCTTGGAATACCTTCCATTTTAAGTTCTATGAGAGCATCATAACAAGATTTGATAGTTTTTATACTATTATTTTAGATAATACTCTTATTTTTATGGGTGCTAGGATAACTAATTAGGAAAATAGCAATGGTATATTCTTGAGCACTTCATCAAATTATTACCCTCAAGGTAATTGTTTAGATTAATATACTAATATTAACCTAATTAAAATCATAAATATAACCTTGGAGCATAACCAAAGAGATTGGCACACCAAATTGAAGATAGCCTTGTGGGATGATATGATAACTCCCACAAGGTCAACAGGGAATTTTCATTTTGTGATTTTCTATGGAAGGGAAGCCAGGTTGTGTATCTCTCAAGAGATGCCTACCTTAGAGTTATCATATCAACATGAATTGGTTGAGACAACTATAATGGAAGTGATATTGAAATAATTAATGAAGTTACAAGAAACTAGAGGTAAAGCTCATCAGGCCATGGAACATCACCAAATACTAATAAAGAGGTCTTTTGACAAGATAGAATATCCAAGATAATTTTAGGAAGGTGAAAAATTATTGAAATGGGATAAAAATAGATAAAAAATAAGGAGGTATACCAAATTTGATGTCTTATGGAGTAGACCGTATGTCATCACCAAGTGTAAGCAAAGTAACTCATTTCAGTTATCAAGGATGAATGGAGAAGAATTAGTTATCCCTATGAATGGGATACATTTAAAACCCTAATATTGAGAAATTAAGGTCTATTTTGTAAATATTAGGTTAGGTGTCTATTTTTTTAATGTCATTTTGTGTTCCAATAAGTTCTGTTGAAGCACAAGTGCATATTTTCTTAGTTTCTTAGCTTGTGTGTTGTTTCTTTTTTGTCTTTTCTATTGTTTGGTGCATTAATTTTTATTATTTTTATTATTTTTATTTATTTTTTTATGTCAATACTTTATACATATGACTCCATAGCCCAATGGAAAAGATTAGAAAACTAGTCATAGCACATCAAGCATGCCATCTTTGGGAAATCACCAAAGATGTTGATCAATTTTCCCCATAGGCCAAAATAGATCAATCACATATAGTCAAAATCTTGTATAGGGGATTTTTATAATGTCATAGGATATGTTTCAACTTATTCCTTGAATAAATTCATGTCTTAGGGGTCATTTTATAATCATACATGCAAGTGGCAGGTTTTCATGGCACTGACCAATTGTGAGAATAGGTCAAGAAAATATTAAGTTTGCACTTACAAAATATT
Source organism: Torreya grandis (assembly GCA_037957365.1). NCBI lineage: Eukaryota > Viridiplantae > Streptophyta > Pinopsida > Cupressales > Taxaceae > Torreya > Torreya grandis. The sequence continues at coordinate 28,800 of JARHVA010010007.1, forward strand.
ATCTTTTGGATAAGTGTTAAGAATTCAGAGTCCTCTCAGAGAAATTGTTCCAAACATTATCCAAAATAAAATTACAAGGCATAATTCCCTCAAAAAATTGTTCTACTTTATTTGGCTAAGTGTTGGAATTCTTTTGGCAAATTTATTTTGGGTTTTTGGCTTAGTGTAGGGAATTGTTTCAGACATTTTGTCCAAAAAGGCCCAAAGACACAAATTATTAAGGATATTTTGCCTTTATTAAAAGCCTAAATGTCATTTAAATTAGACAAAATTCCAAAACACTTTTCCTGAAATATCATTCTTTGACAAAGTGGACCAAACAAAAATCCTGAAGTGTATTTTTCGAGCAAAGTGTCCTACACAATTTTCTCTAAGGGTCTTTTTTTGGGAAATTGTCCTAATACAAAGTCCTTAAGGGTCATTTATTCAATAAAGGGCCTAATATGAATTTATCAAAGGGTTATTTCTTTAGGTAAAGTGTTACATTCAAAGTCTCAGGGGTCATTTATTTAGGAAAGTGGTCTAAAACAAAAGTCTTGAAGGGTCACAAATGTCGTTCGAAAGAAAAAATCCCAAAGACAAAAGTTTTGACAAAAGGTACAAGGGCATAAATTATTTTGAGAAAATTGTGCATGACAACTTTCCCAAAGGAAGAATTCTTTCAAAGAATTTTCTCTGAGGCAAAAGACTAAGTAAGAATTATTTTAGGGAAAGTGGCTCAAAAAAATTCCCAAAGGAATGAATTATTTTTGACATTTTATCCATAGTAAATTGTCCAAGTCAAAGACAAGGTAGACTTAATTCTTTTGGGCAATTGTCCCATGATAATTTTACCAAATATTTTATCTAATGTAAAAGAGCCACAACTAAATTCCTTTGAAAAAAGTGGCTGAGACACAAATAACATAATAAAGGTCTAGAAAAAGGTCTAAAAGAAATAACCTAGGGAATTTGTGATCCACAGATTGATGGTTTCGCAAGTGTCATTGATGTTCCCATGAACATCAATTGATAGGTACATAAACATCAAATTCAAGCCATGGTAAGTGACCATTGAAGTTCAAATATTCTAGTGATGGTTGCAAAAATGTTAAATGACTCTTGAAAATTAAACATGCACATTATTAGAATTTTCTTATGAGATTTCTCATAGGAGATACATTGAACATGTGCATGATTTAAATTTTTTTATGAGATATCTTGTAGGAGATACCTTGAACATGCACATGATTATAACTTTATTTCAAGGTATCACCTATGAGATACCTCAAATGGCCTTGAAATACCTTCCATGTTGATTTAAAAAGTCCTTACAAGGGATTTGATATAACCATGACACCTTTTTATTTGACAAGAACCCTAATGCACACAATTGGAATTTTCTTTTGAGAGATACCTTGAACATGCACATGATTGGAATTATATTTCAAGATATCTCCTAGGAGATATCTCAAAGGTCTTTATAATACCTTCCATGTTAATTTCAAATGTTCTTGTAAATTATTTGATATAAACATGACATCTTTTTATTTGGCATGAACCCTGATGCACACTATTGGATTTTTATTTTCAGATATCTCCTAGGAGATACCTTGAACATGAACAAGATTGGAATATTATTTCAAGGTATCTATTAGGAGATACCTTGAAGGGAATTTTAATACTTCCATGTTGAGTTAATTGAGAGAATCATAACAAGGCTTGGATCTCCTACTATTATTTAATAAAATGATCTTTCTTTATGGGTGCTATGACAACTAATTGGGCAAATATCAATGGTATATTATTGAACACTTCATCCAACTATTACCTTCAAGGTAATGGCTTGGTTTAATATACCAACAAGAACCTAATAATAATCATCAAGATAACCTTGGATCATAACCAAATAGGTTGGCACACCAAATTGAAGACAACCTTGTGGACTGATAGGATAACTCCCAAGAAGACCATAAGGAATTCTCCTTTTGTAATTTTATATGGAAGGGAAGCCAATTTGTTTATCTCTCAAAATAAACCTACCTTAGAGTTAACACATCAACTAGATTTTCCTGAGAACACTCCAATATAAATAAGATTGAGATAATTAATGGAGTTGTAAGAATATTGTGGTAAAGCTCATCAGGCAATCGAGCATCACTAGGTTATGATGAAGAGGTATTTTGACAAGATGGAAAGTCCAAGATCATTTTAGGAAGGTGATATAGTCTTGAAATGGGTTCAATATAGAGAAAAATTGGGGAGGCATACCAAATTAGATGCCCTATGGATTAGATTGTATGTCATCACCAAGTGCAAGTAATGCAACTCCTTTTAGTTAGCAAGGATGAATGGAGAAGAACTAGATATCCCTATGAATGGGATACATTTAAAACCTTGGTATTGAGAGTTGAAGGTCCATTTTGTAAATATTAGGTAATGTGTGTGTTTCCTTTCTTGTCATGTTATGTTCTAATAAGTAATATTGAAACACAAGTGTGTCTTTGTTTAGTTTCTTATCTTGTGTGTTACTTCTTCTTTGTCTTTTTTGTTGTTTGGTGCATTGTTGAGGAAAATTTTATGGACATCTTGTATAATTATGACTCCATATCCCGATGATTAGGATTAGGTAATTGGTCATGGCACAAAAATAATTCCATATTTGGGAAATCATCAAAGATGTTGACCATTTTTCCCTAAAGGCCAAAATGGATCAGCCCCCTATAGTTGGAATCTTGTAAAGGGTATTTGTATAGGTCATAGGGTAATGTTGTAGCTCAGTCCTGGTATCATTTGGTGTCTTAGGGGTCATTTTAGAATCATAAATTCAAATGATAGGTTTTAATGGAGATATGTAGTTGTAAGAATAGGTTAGAAAAGCTTAAGTTTGCACTAAGGAAATATTTCAAATTCTGATTTAGTGTTAAATCAGTCAGAGTTCTCTGAGAGAAATTGTTCCACACATTGTCTAAAATAAAAGTAAAAGGCATAATTCCCTCAAAGAAATTGTTCCACTTTATTTGGCTAAGTGTTGGAATTAATTTCGGAAATTTGTTCTGGGTTTTTGGCTTAGCATTGGGAATTATTCTAAACATTTCTTATAAAATAAAAGGCTAGAAGACATAAATTATTATGGATATTTTTTTCAAAATAAAAACTTAAAGGTCATTTCAATCGCACAAAAGTCCAAAACACTTTTTATAAATGATCATTTTTTTGACAAATTGGACCAAACAAGAATCTTGAAGGGTATTTTTCAGGCAAAGTGTCTTATACTATTTGCCCTAAGGGTCATTTTTTGAGAAAGTGTTACAAGACAAAGTCTTGAAGTGTTGTTCCTTCAATAAAGGGCCTAATACAATTTTCCTGAAGGGTTATTTCTTATAGGAAAGTGTCACTAAATTTTTTATGAAGGGTCATTTATTTAGGAAAGTGATCCAAAATATAAATCCCAAATGGTACCAAATTTCATTCCAAAATAAAAATCCTGAAGACAAAAGTTACAAGTGCCTAAATCTTTTTAGGAAAATTGTCTGAGACAATTTTCCTGAAGGCAAAATTCTTTTGGATAAATTTTATTGAGGAAAAAGAGTAAGTACAAATTGTTTTAGGTAAAGTGGCTAAGAAAAAATCCCCAAGCCATGAATTATTTTAGACATTTTGTCTACAATAAATTTTCCAAGGCAAATATAAGGCAGAATTAATTATTTTGGGCAATTATCCCATAACAATTTCCCTAGACATTTTTTTTTCACGTAAAAGAGCAACAAACAAATTCCTTTAGAGAAATTGATTGAGACAAGAATCCCTTAACAAAGTTACAACAATTTTTTTTAAATAAATAGCCTAGGTAATTTATGACCCATAGATTGATGGTTGTACAGACATCATTAACATTCCCATATATGTCAATTGATGGGTGCAAAAACATTAAATTCAAGACATGGAAAATGACCATCAAAATTAAAATATTCTAATGATGGTCACATGAACATAAAATGGCCATTAAAAACTTAACATGCACATGATTGTAATTTTATTACAAGATATCTAGTAGGAGATACATTGAACATACACACGATTGAAATTTTATTATGACATATATCATAAGAGATACCTTGAACATGGACACGATTGGAATTTTATTTCAAGGTATCTCCTAGGAGATACCTTTAAGGGCCATGAAATACCTTCAATGTTAATTTAAAAGGTCCTTAAAATGGATTTGATATAGCCATGACATAATTTTATTTGAAAAAACCTGATACACATGATTGGAATTTTCTTTCGAGAGATACCTTGAACATGAATATGATTGAAATTTTATTTCAAGGTACCTCTTAGGAGATACCTTGAAAGGCCTTAGAATACATTTCATGTTGATTTCAAAGGTTCTTGCAAATGAATTTATATAACCATAAAAAAATTTAATTTAGTAAGAACCCTAATGCACACTATTAGAATTTTCTTTCAAGATATATCTTATGAGATACATTAAATGTACACATGATTGGAATTTTATTTCAAGGTATCTCTTAGGAGATACCTTTAAAATATTTGTAATAACTTCTATGTTGAGTTATATGAGAGAATCATAAAAAGGTTTGGTACTTCTACAATTATTTAAGATGATGCTCTTGCTTTTATGGGTTTTAGGATACTTGATTGGACAAATAACAATGGTATATTATTGAGCCCTTTATCCATATATTATCATCAAGGTAATGGGTTATCTAAATATACTAATAATATCCTAATCATAATCATCAAGAGAATCTTGGAGCATAAACAAGTTCTTGGCACACCAAATTAAAGACAACCTTCTGGGCTGATAGGAAAAATCCCAAGATGTCAACAATGAATTCCCCTTTTATGCTTGTTTATAGAATGGAAGCCAAGTTGTCTATATCTTAAGATATTACTACCTTAGAGTTAGCACATCATCTAGAGTTGCTTAAGAAAACTCCAGTGGAAGTGATATTGACAAAATTAATGGAGTTATAAGAAACTACAGGTAAAGCTTATCAGGCCATTGAGCATCACCAGGTACTGATGAAGAGGTATTTTGATAAGAGGGAAACTCCAAGATCATTTTAGCAAGGTAACATAGTCTTCAAATGGGATGAAGATAAATTATAACTAGGGAGGTATACCAAATTTGATGCTCTATGGAGTAGACTATCTTTCATCACTAAGTGTAATTAATACAACTCCTTTTAGTTAGCAAGGACAATGGAGAGAAAATGGTTATTCCTATGAATGGGATACATTTTAAACCCTTTTATTGAGAGATAAAGGTTTGTTTTGTAAATATTAAGTTATGTGTGTGTTTTTTTTCTTGTCATGTAATGTTCTAATAAGTTCTCTTGAAGCACAAGTGTGTCTTTGCTTAGTTTCTTATCTTGTGTATTGCTTGGTATTTGTCTTTTCTATTATTTTGTGTATTATAAAGGATTTTTTTATGTCAATATTATATACTTGTGACTCCATATCCTAATGGACAAGACTAGGAAACTATCCATGGCACATCAAGCACGCCACCCTTGGGAAATCACCAAAGATGTTGATCATTTGTCCCGACAAGATAAAATAGATCAACCCCCTATGGTCAGAATATTGTATAAGATATTTTATAATGTCATAGGATATGTTTTAGATTAGTCCTTGTATCATTTGGTGTCTTAGGAGTCATTTTATAATCATACATGTAAGTGGGAGGTTTTCATGGTGCTAAGGAGTTACAAGAATAGGTCTAGAAAAGATTAAGTTTGCGTTAGGAAATATTTAAACTTTTGGATAAGTGTTAAATCATTCAGATCTCTCTCAGGGAAATTTTTCCCCACATTATCCAAAAACAAAAGTATAAGGCAGAATTCCCTAGGACAAATTGCTCCACTTTATTTGGCTAAATGTTGGAATTCTTTTCAAAAAATTAGTTTCAAGTTTTTGGATTAGCATCAATAATTGTTTTAGATATTTTATCCAAAATAAAAGGCCCAAAGACATAAATTATTGCATACATTTTGGCTATAGTAAAAGCCTTAAGGTCATTTTAGTCAAACAAAAGTCCAAAACACTTATCTTGAAGGATTATTCTTTGACAATGTAGATCAAATAAAAATATTGAAGGGTATTTTTCAAGAAAAGTGTCCTATACAATTTTCTCAAAGGGTCATTTTTTAGGAAATTATCCTAAGACAAGTACCTGAAAGGTCATTTATTTAATAAAAGGCTCAATATGATTTTCTTAAAAGGTTATTTATTTCACAAAAATGTTATAGATAATGTCCCAAAGGGTCATTTGTTTATAAAAGTGATCCAAAACAAAAATATTAAAGAATCATAAATGTCATTCAAAATAAAAAGCCAAAACACAAAAGTTCTGACTTAACGTACAAGGGCACAAATTCATGCAAGAAAATTGTCCAGGACAATTTTATCAATGGTAGAATTCTTTTAGAGAATTTGTTCTGAGGTAAAAGACTAAGTATGAATTATTTTGGGGAAATTGGCAGAGAAAAAATCCTAAAGACATGAATTCTTTTGGACATTTTGTCTACAATAAATTATTTAAGGTAAAGATAATGTAGACTTACTTCTTTTGGGAAATTGTCCCATGACAATTTCCTTAGACATTTTATCTAATGCAAAATATCCACAAATAAATTCATTTAGATAAAGTGGCCAAGACACAAATCCTACAACAAAAGTCTAGCAAAAGATCTGAAAGAAATAGCCCATATAATTTGTGATCCATAAATTGACGATTATGTAGAAATCACTGGCGTTCCCATGGATGTCAATTGATATGTATGTTAATGCCAAATTAAATCCATGAAAAATTATAATTGAAGTTTTAATATGCTATTGATGTTCATGCAGACATCAAATACATTCACATAGATGTTGAATACAATTGCATAGATGTTGAATTTGAGCTTGTGAAGTAGTAATTTATTTTCAAATAGTAGGTTTTGGAAAATCTAATAGTCCATGCTCATCCATATAGAATATTTAATGATGAGTGGTGATTGAATAGTTAATGGGCCTATATATATCAATATCTCATGTTTAATCATGGATTTAAGATCAACGACATGCGACCAAGTCAAGGCATTAATGAACCCTCAGTACAAAGGCATGATTGACAAGTGGCACAAGCATGTAAACCCTATAAGAGGATATAAAGTTCACATTCATTCATATAAGGTAGATCAATTGAGTTATATGAGTCAAGATATCAATGACTGAAGCTATTTTTCAATGACCAACTCAATGAAGGTGAGACCAAGTGACTTAGATTAATGTTGATAAAGAAATTTTGATAGGGAAAATTAAATAAAAGGCATGGATCCAAGTTCAAGCATGGTATAGTTAATATGATAGTCAATGTTTTAAATGGTTCCACTAAGGTAAACAATCAAAATTTAATGGTTTAATATATGGTACCAATTGTATGAAATGGACCCTTCTCTCCATTGTTTCATGTCACGACGATCTAGTGAAGAGCAGTTAGCACAAAGATAAAGCTCTAATAGATTGATCTATTTTTACTACCCACATTAATGATAGAACCTAAGTCAAAATAAATTGATCCCACCATTTCAAAAATTAGGTAAGATCAAAGAAGGAATAGTGTAACTTTGTAACAACTTGAAGTGACCTAGATCAATTAAAAGGTCTGAATGAGCATAATTTTTAGAAGTAATTGTAATTATGGTGAGATATCTCTTAGGAGATACCTTGAACATGCACATGATTACAATTTTTTTCAAGGTATCTCCTAAGATATGCTATAAAGGGCCTTAGAATACCTTCTATGTTTATTTTAAAGGTTATTATAAAGGGTTTGATATAACCATGACATCTTTTTATTTGGCAAGAATCATAATGTACATTATTGGATGTTTCTTTCAAGATATCTCCTAGGAGATACCTTGAGCATGCACATGATTGGAATTTTATTTCAAGTTATATCTTAGAAGATAACTTGAATGGACTTGGAATACCTTCCATGTTGATTTTTATGAGAGCATCATAACAAGGTTTGACACTCTTTCTACTATTATTTCAGATCTTGCTTTTATGGGTGATAGGATAGTTGATTAGGCAAATAAAAATGCTATATTCTTGATAAATTCATCCAAATATTACCCTCAAGCTAATGGGTTGGATAAATCTTTTAAAAATAACCTAATTAGAATCATTAAGACAAACTTAGACCATGACCAAAGAGCTTGGCACACCAAATTGAAGACAACCTTGTGGGCTAATATGATAACTCCCAAGAGGTCCACAAGGAATTCTCCTTCTATAATTTTATATGGAAGGGAATCCAAGTTTTATATCACTCAAGATATTGGGAGACATACCAAATTAGAATCATCACTATAGATCAAAACTAGGAAGGCATACCAAATTTGATGCCCTATGAAGCAGACTGTATGTCAGCACCAAGTGCAAGCAAACCAAATCCTTTCAGTTAGCAATGATCAATAGAGAAGAATTAGATATCCCTACGAATGGGATAAATTTGAAACCTTGATATTGTGAGATGAAGGTTTGATTCATAAATATTAGGTTAGGTGTGTGTTTCCTTTCTTATCATGTTGTATACAATAAGTGCTCTTGAAGCAGAAGTGTGTCTTTGTTTAGTTTATTATCTTGTGTGTTGATTCCTCTTTGTCTTTTTTATTTGTTTGATTCATTTTAGAGGTATTTTTTATGTAAATATTGTATACTTGTGACTCCTTATCCCAATGGAAAGGATTAGGCAACTAGTCATGGCACTGTAAGCATGCCACTCTTAGGAAATCACCAAAGATGTTGACAATTTTCTCCCAAGGCCAAGATAGATCAAACCCCTATAATCAGAAACTTGTATAAGGGCTTTTTATAATGTCATAGGGTATGTTGTATCTCAATCCTAGTATCATTTGGTATTTTACGGGTCATTTTAGAATCATATATGCAAGTGGAAAGTTTTAATGGTGCTAAGAAATTACAAGAATAGGTCTCAAAAAGCTTAATGTTGCACTTTACAAATATTTCAATTTTTTGCTTGGTGTTAAAGCATTTAGATTTCTCTTAGATAAATTATTCCACACATTATGTGAAACAAAAGTATAATGCATAATTCCCTTAGATAAATTGTTCTACTTTATTTGGCTAAGTGTTAGAATTCATTCAAGAATTTTGTTTTAGGTTTTTGGCTTAGCATCAGTAATTATTTTCAACATTTTGTACAAAACAAAATGCTAAAAGACACAAATTATTGTGGACATTTTGTTTTTAATTTAATCCTAAAGGTCATTTTAGTTGCACAAAACTCCAAAACACTTTTCTTAAAGGATCATTCTTTGACAAAGTGGACCAAAAAAAAATATCAAAGGGTATTTTTCAGGAAAAGTGTCCTATAATTTTTTTTTGAAGGATCATTTTTGGTAAATTATTGCAAGACAAAGACTTGAATAGTCATCTATTCAACAAAGGGCCTGATACAATTTTATTGAAGGGTTATTTATTTTCAGAAAGTGTCACTGAAAAAGTTATGAAGGGTCATTTATTTAGGAAAGTGATCCAATTTTTTTTTTCTAAATGGTCAAAAATGTCATTCAAAATCAAAAATCCTGAAGATAAAAGTTCTGACAAAATTTACAAGGGCCCAAATTCTTTCAAAAAAATTGTCTAGGATAATTTTCTTGAAAGCAAAATTCATCTGAAGAATTTTTTTTGAGGCAAAAGACTAAGTACTAATTATTTTAGGGAAAGTGGCCAAGAAAAAATCCTAAAGGCATGAATTCTTATGGACATTTTTTCTACAATAAATTATCCAAGGAAAAGATAAGGTAGGCTTAATTCTTTCAGATAATTATCTCATGACAATTTCTCTAGACATTTTATCTGATGAAAAAGAGCTGAAAATAGACTATTTTGGAGAAATTGATCAACAAACAAATCCCACAACAAAGGTCCATCAAAAGGACTGAAATAAATATCCCAAGGAATTATTGATCCACAGATTGATGGTTACAAAAACATCATTAATGTTCCCATGAACATCAATTTATGGGTGCACAAACATCAAATTCAAGCCATGGAAAATGATCATTGAAGTTCCAATATTATATTTATGTTCATGCACACAAAAAATGGACCTTGAACATTCAACATTCACACAATTGGAATTTTCTTACAAGATATCTAATAGGAGATACATTGACCATGTACATGATTGGAATTTTCTTACGAGATATCTAGTAGGATATACCTTAAACATGCAAATAATTTTAATTGTATTTCAAGGTATCTCCTAGGAGATACATTGAAGGGACCTGTAATAACTTCCATTTTGATTTAAAATGACCTTTCAATGGATTTGATATAACCATGACACATTTTTATTTGAAAAAAAACCCTAATACATAAGATTGGAATTTTCTTTCAAGAGATACTTGGAACATGCACATGATTGGAATTTTATTTCAACGTATCTCCTAGGAGATACCTTGAAGGGGATAAGAATACCTTCCATGTTTATTTCAAAGGTTCTTGAAAATAATTATATATAAACATGGCAAATTTTTATTTGGAAAGAACCTTGATGCACACTATTGGAATTTTTTTTCTAGGTATCTCCTAAGAGATACCTTGAACATGCCAATGATTGGAATTTTATTTCATGGTATCTCTTAGGAGATACCTAGAAAGGCCTTGGAATACCTTCCATGTTGATTTATATGAGAGAATCATAAAAATGTTTGACACTCCTAAAATAATATTAGATAATGCTCTTGTTTTTATGGGTGCTAAGATAATTGATTGGGCAAATAGCAATGGGATTTTATTGAGTACTTCACCTATATATTACCCTCAAGGTAATGGGTTGGTTGAATATACTAACAAGAACCTGATCAAAATCATCAAGAGAACATTTAAGCATAACCAAATATCTTGAGACACCAAATTGAAGACAACCTTATGGGTTGATAGGATAACTCCCAAGAGGTTAACAGAGAATTTTCCTTTTGTGCATGTATATGGAAGGGAAGCCAGGTTGTCTATCTCTCAGGATATTACTACCTTAAATTTATCACATCAGGTAGAGTTTATTGAGAACACTCCAGTGGAAGTGAGATTGAAAATATTAATAGAGTTGCAAGAAACTAGAGGTAAAGCTCATCAGGGCATAAATCATCACCAGATATTGATGAAGAGGTCTTTTGACAAGAGGGAAATTCCAAGATCATTTTAGGAAGGTGACATAGTCTTGAAATGGGATGAAGATAGAGAAAAAATAGGGAGATATACCAAATTTAATGTTGTATGGAGAGAATCATATGTCATCACCAAGTGTAATTAATGCAACTCATTTTAATTAATAAGGATCAATAGAGAATAAATGGCTATTATTTTAAATGGGATACATTTAAAACCTTGATATTGAGAGCTCAATTTCTATTTCATAAATATTAGGTTAGGTGTGTGTTTCCTTTATTTTCATGTTATGTTCAAGTAAGTGCTCTTGAAGCACAAGTGTATCTTTGCTTAGTTTGTAGTCTTGTGTGTTCTTTCTTTGTCTTTTCTATTGTTTGATATATTACAGAGGTAGTTTTATGTTTAGTCTATATACTTGTGACTCCATATCCCAATAGACAAGATTAGGTAACTGGTCATGGCACAAAAAGCATGCCACCATTGGGAAATTGCTAAAGATGTTGAATTTTTTTTCTCACAGACCAAAATGGATTAACCCCTTATATTCAAAATCTTTTATAGGGGATTTTTATAATGTAATAGGGTATGTCTGAACTCAGTCCTTATATCATTTAATGTATTTAAGGTCATTTTAGAGTCATACATGTAAGTCGTAGGGTTTATTGGTGTTGAGAATTTGCATGAATAGGGCTATAAAATCTTATGTTTGCCTTAGGAAATATTTAAACTTTTGGCTAAGTGTTAAATCAATTAAAGTTCTCTCAGAGAAATTGTTCAAAAATAAATATACAAGGCATAATTATCTCAGAGAAATTGTTCCACTTTATTTTGCTAAGTGATGGAATTATTTTGGGAAATTTGTTTTGGGTTTTTATCATATTATCAGGAATTGTTTAGGATATTTTATCCAAAATAAAAGGCCCAAAGACACAAATTCTTGTGGATATTTTATATACAGTAAAAGCATAATGGTTATTTTAGTCAGACAAAATTATAAAACACTTCTCACAAAGGATCATTATTTGATAAAGTGGAACAAATAAAAATCCCAAATGGTATTTTTCAAGAAAAGTGTCCTATACAATTTTCTCAAAGGGGAATTTTTTGAGAAATTATAGAAATAAAAAGTCTTGAAAGGTCATTTATTCAATAAAAGGCTTGATACAATTTTACCGAAGGGTTATTTCTTTTGGGAAAGTGACACAAACAAAGTCCCAAAGGGTCATTTCATCAAAAAAATGGCTGAAAACAAAATCCCCAAAGGGTCACAAATTCCATTCAAAATAAACATTCCCAAACACAAAAGTTTTAACAAAAGGTACAAGGGCACAACTTCTTTTGGGAAAATGGTCTAGGATAATTTTCCAAAAGTCAAAATTCTTATAAAAAATTTGTTCTAAGATAAAATACTAAGTAAAAATTCTTTTGAGGAAAGTGGCTGAATTAAAATCTCAAAGGCATGAATTCTTTTGAATATTTTATCCGCAATAAATTATCCAAGTTAAAGATAAGGCTGACTTAATTCTTTCAGGCAATTTTCTCATCACAATTTCCTCAAACATTTTGTTAAATGAAAAAGATCTACAAATAAATTCCTTTGATTAAAGTGGCTAAGACACAGATCCCACAACAAAGGTCCAACAAAATGGTTAAAGGATATAGCCTAAGGAATTTGTGATCCACAGATTGATAGTTATGTAGACATCATTGATGTTCTAATGGATGTCAATTGATAGGTATGCATATTTCAAATTCAATCCATGTCAAATGAAAATTGAAGTTAAATATCCTAGCAACACTCACGTGGACATCATATGCATTCATGCAGATGTTAAATATGGTTATGCCAACATCAAATTTGAATTCGTAAAGTAGCCATTTATTTTCAAATAGTAGGATTAGACAAATCCAATGGTCTATGTTCATTCATATAGAAGATCAATGGTTTAATGGGCCGAGATAGATCAATATCTCATATTCAATCATAAATTTAAGATCAATAGTATGCAAGTGGGTTAAGGAGTTAGCAAACTCTAAGTGCAAAGACATGATTGACAAGTGTCACAAGCATGCAAATCCTATCATAAGATCTATGGATCACATTCATTTGTATCAAGAAAATCAACAAAGTGAGATGAGTCAAGAGATCAATGACCCAAACCAATTTTTAGTGACCAACCAAATGATGGTGAGCCCAGGTGACTTAGATGAAGGTTAAAAAAGAAATTTTGATAGGCAAAGGTAAATAAAAACATGGAGACAAGGTCTATCATGGTCCAGTTTAAATGAGAGATAATTTTTCAAAGGGTGCCACCAAGGTGAACACACATGCTTCAACAGTTTCATCTCTAAGACCAACTATATAAAATGAACCCTTCTCTCCACTATTTCATGCCATGATGAACTAGTGATGAGTAGCTAACACTAGGATAAGTCTCTAATAAATTCATCCATTTTTTGATAATGTATTAATTCTAGAACCCAACTCAAAATAGATTCATCCTGCCATTGTAACCATTAGGTAATATTAAGGAGGGAATAATTTAACTTTACAACCACTTGAAGTGACCTAGATCAATCAAAAGATCTGAATGTGCATTATTTGTAGAATCAATTATAACTATGGTGAGATATCTCATAGGAGATGCCTTGAACATGCACATGATTTCAATTTTCTTTTAAGGTATCTCCTAGGATATACCTCGAAGGACCTTGGAATACCATCCATGTTGATTACACAGGTCCTTTCAAGGGATTTGATATAACCATGACAATTTTTTATTTGGGAAGAACACTAATGCACACTATTTGAATTTTATTTAATTGTATCTCTTAAGAGATACCTTGAAAATGCACATGATTGGAATTTTTTTTCAAGGTATCAACTAGGAGATACCTCAAAGGGCCTTAGAATACCTTCCATGTTGATTACAAAGGTCCTTGTAAATGATTTGATATGATAATGATTCGAATGGGCTTTGAATACCTTCCATATTTATTTTAAAGGTCCTTATAAGGGATTTGATATAACCATGACAACTTTTTATTTGGCAAGAACCGTGATACACACTATTGGAATTTTCTTTCAAGATATCTCTTGAGAGATACCTTGAACATGCACATGATTGGAATTTTATTTAAAACTATCTCCCAAGAGATACCTTGAAGGGCCTTAGAGTACCTTCCATATTGATTAAAAAGGTCCTTTTAAGGGATTTTATATAACCATGACGATAGTTTATTTCACAAGGACCCTGATGCACACTATTGGAATTTCTTTTGAGATATCTCTTAGGAGATACCTTAAACATGTAAATGATTAGAATTTTCTTTTAAGGTATCTCCTTAGAGATAACTTGAAGTGCCTTGGAATACCTTCTATGTTTATTAAAAATTTCCTTAAAAGTGATTTTATATAACCATCAAAATGTTTTATTTGACAAGAACATTGATGCACACTATCAGAATTTTCTTTCGAGATATCTCTTAGGAGATACCTTGAACATGCACATGATTGAAATTTTATTTCAATGTATCTCCTAGGAGATACCTATAAGGACCTTGGGATACATTCCCTATTGATTTTAAATGTCTTTGTGAAAGATTTTATATAACCATGGCAACTTTTTATTTGGCAAGAACCCTGATGCACACTATTGAAATTTTCTTTCAAGATATCTCATAGGAGATACCTTGAACATGCACATGATTGGAATTTTATTTAAAGGTATATCCTAAGAGACACCTCAAAGGGACTTGGAATACCTTCCATGTTTATTTCAAAGGTCCTTGTAAAGGATTTGATATAACCATGATAAATTTTTATTTGGTAAGAACCCTGATGCACACTATTGGAAATTTATTTTGAGATATCTCTTAGGAGATACCTTGAACATGCACATGATTGGATTTTTATTTCAATGTATCTCCTAGAATATACTTAAAATGAACTTGTAATAACTTCCATCTTGATTAAAAATGTCCTTGTAAGGTATTTAATATACATGTGGCACCTTTTATTTTCCAAGACCCCTGATGGCAGTTTAGATTACCTACGAGAATGACACATGACACGCCCATAACCAACCAAACTTAGAAGGCCCTACCAAAGAGCTTACCAAGAATAGAAATATGTAATGTGTCATAGTACACAAAATTCATCACACTAAGATACATTTGGAGATCCCCTGAGAACAATCAAAAGGTGCCATGTATAAAAAGGCACAAACTTTAGCTTTAAAGATAAAATTGACAGTGAATCAAAAGTAAATAAATGTTAAATTTGAATTATAATGAAAATTAATGCCAAAATAAATAGCTTGAATATAGTTCCCCACAAGAATCCTTATAATCTAGGTAGAACTAAAATCACAAAGTGGAAGGACATTGTATTAGATGTAAGGCTTCAAAACTCATACCTATTACCTAAGGATGATTTTCGGGCATGGGACCCCAATAATGTCACTGCACTCTTCAAATAAATTTTTTTTGTGGATATGGAATATAAAAACCAAAAATAGGGGAATAAATGGATTTATATGTATGTAATGAATGATGAGGTAGTCTTTAAAAATGTTTCAAGGAAGAATATCAAGCTAGAAATGAGGTTTGATAGGTAAAAGAAGAAAGAGGATATTGTGAAGCCCCAACTCCTACCAACACATGGGATCATGTTCAATTATGATTATTAGGAGTAAGAAGACAATGTTCCTCTTATTATTAATATTCTATGAAGACCTATACTATAGGTTAATACATGTCGATAAAGCCTACGTCTGAGCTTTGATCAAGCAGTGCCTTACACTTACATTTTATCCACTTGGTTATATTTAGATGCTTTTTATGGGCCCATGTAAACTTATTTTAGGAATTTTTTGAGCCTATAAATAGGGGTTTCCCCCATCATTTGTAAACAAAAAATAGTTGTTACCATAATTAATACAAGGAGTGAAATAACTTTAGAGTTTATTTATAGTGTTCTCGTGTGTGTTCTTTGATTTTTGTTTCTCACACTTTTAAATGGTTCATAGATTATTTTATGTAATATAATTTTGTAATAACACACATTATATACATATTTTAGCTTGATTTTAACACTAGTTTATGTTAGTATTACCCTTTATTTAAGATAATTTATTTCATCCTAGGTTTCTTCTACATATGTTTGGAATTTATATTTATGTGAATTAAAAATTCACATAAATCTGGATTCCTTTAGGCGTCACTCTCTCCTATTTTCTCTCTTTATATTTGGAAGCTAATTTCATGAGTAAATCTTCTCTCCACTTTTCTTAGACCTCCCTTTTCTTTGTAAGTGATTAGGACACAAGTTTCACACACTTGGAGGGTTTGCAAGGTCATAATGGGGTTTTATGTAACTACCATTTTCCTCTTCTAGCTCTATAAAAGATCTCTTGCTCTCCTCCTTCACTAAGATTCATATATCTCTCTCTATTATTATTTTATGATTTTGATAAACTCTTATATTTATGAATATATTTATTTCAAACCTTCTAATAAGATCACATGGGTTTTTCTCTGATACGTTTGGTTTCCCATTTTAAATCTCTTGTAACTATGGTTTGATTTTGAGAGGTAACTTAATTATTTATGAATTCTTATTTTTTATCACACTTTCATGCTTGTAACTAATTATATTTCTTAAGTTAAAAAAATTCATGGTAATTAGAGCCATTATCATTCCAATGACATTTTTTTGAAAGTGTGCAGATTTTTCTAAGGACATTTTAAATTTTTTTTGCAAGGATTCTAACCCTTTTTAAAAATGTATATATATATTTTATTCCACCCTTTTTTTTTCAGTGACTTCTAACCTTTTTTGCAGGAGTTTTGTTTATAGAAAAAATGTTTTAAAAAAAAATCTTTTTTTTTGTGACACCTAATTTTTTTTTTGTAGGAATTTTTTCCTTAAATTTTTTTTAGAGCATTATGAAGGAGAGTGATACACATAAATTTGTATCCTCATTCATTTTAATAAAAAATAATAATCTTTCCTCTTTGATTAAATAATTTTTATTTAACCATTGTTTTACAAAGAAAGGGGAATGATAACAAACCAATCTTGTTTTTAATATAAAGAAATAAACAATTTTTTTCATTAATCTGTTTCTTGTATAAATTTTTTTTGCTCTTTTTACCCATACAAAAAAATAATATTCTTTTTGATTCTCTTTTTTTATAATTCTATTTTTTCTAAATCATAAAATAAACAAAATCATGCTCAACTAACATTTTGGAAGAGGATTTTTTTGTTGGTTTTCTATTCCTTTTTTTCCTAGCCATCTACCACTAACTCTTTCCTTCCTACAGTTGTGCTTTTTTCCTCCTTCCATTATTTCTCCCTGATGAGTCATCACCCTCCCCACCAAAACCTTTTTTCTTTTCCTTTTCCCATTCATACAGTCAGTTGTACAAATCCATACAGTGTATGTACAGAGCCATAAAACCTCATTCCTAAGTGTAGGGTTTGGTCTTTTAATAAAATTATCTATCTTCCTTCTTGTTGGGTACTTCTAGTTTAAACTCTTTCTTGTTTATGCATCCTTTTTGGTAGATAATTAGACTAGGTTAGTCAAAAATTAGTACTTGGCACCATATTTCTGACAGGTACATTTGTTTATTCTTTATATTTTTGGTGTCTCATTTTAATGCCCTTCTCATGGAAAAAAAATATAATAAACATTTTTATAAACATATAAGCATATTGATTTATTCTTAATTTAATTTAAGTTAACAATATCATTGCTTCTAGGCTACTTTCTTATTTATTAAAGCTATTTACTTTATTTTTTTTTAAAACATACATTAATATAAGCCAAGTTTCCTTTTATTTTTTTCCATAAAAAAAATCTTTTTCTACTTGTTTTTTTAAAGTCATTTTCCAATTTTTATTTTTAAAAAGGAAATTGCACCTTTTTAAAAAAAAAAAGGCATTTAAATTTGATTTTTGTTATTATCAAAGTTTTAAAAAAAAAATAATAATTGATCTCCTCCTGTCCTTTTTAAGACATTTCAAAAACTTTATTATAATTTTTAAAAAACTATTTAATTTACTAAAGTTTAAAAATCAAACATTATAGTGAAAATATTTCATGTTTTAAATTTAATTTAGACCATTTGGGCAATTAATTTGTAAAACCTTTTTGGGTTCACAATTCTTTTTCTAGCTTTTTTTTCCCAATATATTCCTTTTTCATACCATCAAAGTCATCCTTCTATTTCATACCCATCTTACATATTTTTTCATTTAAGTAGTTTTTTTGCCTATTCAATTTTTGGTTCTTAGGTGAACTTTCATGACACAATGAATCAATTGTTGCTTGAATTCAAAATTATTTTCACCAATTACCATTTTTGAAAATCACATATGTAATACATTTTCACTTTTAAATATTTGGTATGTGTAGTAGACAACATAGATCCTCAACCAGACATGAAGACTGCCTTTGCTGAAATTCAAGAGAAATGACAAGCAAAAAATGATGAGGCCTTAGGATTGATTGGCATGGAGATAACTTCTAAATTGCATATTAATATTTATGGTTGCTATTTTGCAATCATTGCTTGATCTAAACTTAAATTTTTTTATGATGTTTTGAATGAATCTCTCAAAATTTAATTCAAAATCAATTATTTGATTTGAAATACAATGATTTTAAGTCTATGAATGATTTCTTGATTAAATTTCATTATTTACATTCTTAACTAGCTAGTTTAAGCGTTAAACTTTTTGACTTAAATTTGATTCATATCATTATGAAAAAGTGTTTGCCCTGACCTTTTCAATAGTGTATTACTAATATTCATTTTCAACTATATTTTCCTACTCTATTTGATATGTTGACATTTTAATTATTTTGTACTTCATTGCATTAAGAAGAACAAAGGTTTATTCAATTTGATAGTATTAAGACTAATGAACATAATTTTTTTTATAAACACCAACTTAATAATGGAAAAGATCATGCTAGAATAAATAATAAACATGATAAGAAAGATTAAAATCTAACTCTAAACCTAAGAAAAAGTTAGAGTATAATTATTATGACAAAAATACTCATGATGAAGATTACTGCTTCAAAAATAAATGTGATATCAAAAATACAAATCTTAAAGTCAAAGATAATGCTAGCACTAGTAATACTAAGACTCAAGCAAAATAAAATTCTAATGCTAGAGCTACTTTCATTTGTACTTTATGTGATTCACTAGTTGAATGGATTATTGATTCTATTGGTACTCAAAATATGACATCTAATTATCAATTGTTTACTTATTTAAAACTAGATCTTTTTAACAATTATTTGAGTCTTAAAATTCACGCTTCTTATAATGTTGAAGCCATAAGAAATGTTGAAATCCGTAATGGTGAATTTCATGATGTCTTACTTGTTTCGTATTTGAAATTTAATTTATGTTTCATACCTTAATTATGCAAATAAGAGTATAAGGTATAATTAATTAAAGATACTTGATATGTTAAATCTACTAAGAAATATTTTAAAGTAGTTACTACTATTTTTTAGATAATGATAATTTGTTCAAATTTATTATATTCTCTTCTCCCTCACCTTCTTATACTTTGCTTATTTCTAATGATGCTAAGTTGAGGCATAAAATATTAAGACATATCAACTGCGAAGGTATTTCTCTCATAAAAAACTTAATATGGTGCAAGGTTTGCCTAACATTTTTCCCACTACTTCTACTTGTAATGGTTTTATCGTTGGTAAAATTCATAGAGAATCTTTTCCTAAAAATCACAATTAGTGTGCTACTAAAAAAATTCATTTAGTTCATAATGATCTTTTAGGCCCTATGAAAATTCCTATTAATGGTGCAAATTACGCTTTACTATTTTTTGGTGATTTCACTAGGAGTGTTTGGATTTATTTATTAAAAACTAAAGATCATGTTTTAGACACTTTTATTGACTTTCATGCGTTTATTGAAAAATAATCTCACTATTTTTTATGCATATTATGCACTGATAATGGTACAAAATATGTTAATAATGATTTTATTACATATTTTAAGTAACATGTAATTAAGTATGAGAAATTATTTTATACACACCTAAACAAAATGGTGTTGCAAAATGTAAAGATAGGACTATCACTGAAATAGCTAGGTGTATGTTGCATGCTAAAAATATATATTATAAATTCTGGACTGAAGTCATGTATTGTGTTGTTTACATCATTAATAAGGATTCCACTAAAGTTGTTTTAAATATTACCCTTGAAGAATCTTGGAGTGGTAGAAAACCTAATCTAGAATATTTACATGTTTTTGGTTGTGATGCATTTATTCATATTATAATTAAAAAGTGTCAAAAGTTAGATTCTAAAATAAACACTTTTATATTTATTAGTTATGATGAATCATATAAATCCTATAGGGTTTATGATCCTCAAATTATCAAAATAAAGATTAAAGAGATATATTATTGAAAATGGTGTGCTTGATTATGATTCTAAATCAAATTTTATTGATATTATTTTTGCTTCTTTTCCTTTTGAATCTAGTGATGATCATAATGATGTGTTAGATAATGAAGTTGTTCCTCCAATTCCTTCTCCTTCTTCCAGTCTTACTCCACATAAAGCTATGCCTAAATGATCCAAGACTACTATAAAATATTTAAGTATTAATGTTGATCTTAATGATACTCATAGAACTAGATAACAATTTTGTAATTATGCTTTGATGTCTAAACTTATGCACAATAGTGATCATAAAATTTTAAAACAAGATCAAGGCCACCCTCATTGACGAAAAGATATGTATATTGAATAAAACTCTTTGATTTTTAATAACACTTGGGACTTAGTTCGTTTACCTAAAGGGCATAATTTGGTAAGTTGTAAATGGTTGTTTAAAACTAAGTTCAATTTTGATAATCAAATTGAAAAATATAAAGTTAGATTACCCGCTAAATTATTTATGAAATTGAAGGAATTGATTATAATGAAACATTTTCTCCAATTTCTAAAATTCCCATTATTAAAATTATTTTAGCGTTAGCTGCTCACATGCATTGGCATATTTATCAAATAGATGCTAAGAGTTCTTTTTTAAATGGTGACTTGCATGAAGAAATTTACATGTCTCAACCTACTAAAGGTAATGATCATCTTGTATGCAATTTAAAAAAATTTATTTATGGTATAGAAAAATCTCCTATAGAATGATACTATAAAATTTATAACTCAAGGATTACTCCTAGTTCTAATGATTATAATATTTTTGTTAAAAATATTCCAAATGACATAGTTATCATTATTTTTTATGGTGATGACTTAATCATAACTGGTAGTAATAGTCAAATATTTTATTACACTAAAAATACTTTAAATAATAACTTTGAAATGATGGATTTAGGTCTCCTACAATATTTTGTAGGCATTCAAGTTTGGCAAGAAAAGGATAGCATATCTATTTCTCAATATTAATATCTGTATGATTTATTATCTAGATTTAATATGTTAAATAAAAAACCTATTTGTAATCCTTGTGAACTTGGTGTTAAAATTCTTAATGACATAGAAATAAAAAATGTTCATCCAATTTTATATATACAATTAGTTGGTAGTTTGAATTATCTTACTCATGCTCATCCTGATATTGCCTTTTCTATTGGATTGGTCTCTTGTTTTATGTCTAAACCTAAATATACTCATTCTAAAGCTGATAAAATAATTCTTCATGGCATCGAGTATACCTCAAATAGTAAGTTTTCCTTTGGTAGGTTATTCAGATCCATTAGTGGTTATTACTTCTCCTTGGGTTTTGACACTATTTCATGGAATAGTAAAAGGTAATAAACTATATATCTACATTACACAAAATATAAATATAAATCTTGTAATCATGATACAAAGGAAGTTATTTGGCTTGGAAGATAACTTGTAGATTTATGTCACCCGTAACATTCAGCTACTCTGATTTTTGGTGATAATCAAAGTGTAATTGCCTTAGCAAAAAAATTAGTTTTTTACACAAGATCTAAGCACATTGAGATTCAAAATCACTTTTAATGTGAAATTATTTAAGACAATCATATTATTCTCTCTTTCTATCTTACTAAAGAATAAATGGATGATATATTCACTAAGCCTCTATGTAAAGACAAGTTTTTTTTCTTTTCTAACAATTCAAGATTAAAGGAAATTATCATCAAGGGGGAGAGTTAGTTTTGTTTCCTCCCTTATTATTTGTTTGTAGGACAACTAAATAAATTTTAAGGTGGAGTGTTAGAATTACTCTTTATTTAGGATAATTTATTTTATCCTAAGTTTCTTCTCCATATGTGTGAAATTTATATTTATGAGAATTAAAAATTCACATAAATATGGATTCTTTTAGGTGCCACTATCTCCTTTTTTATCTCTTACGATTTGGTAGTTACTTACGTGAGTAACTCCTCTCTCCACTTGGTATACACCTCCATTTTATTTTTAATGGATTAGGACACAAGTGTCACACACTTGGAGGGCTTGTATGGTCATAAGGAGGTTTTATGTAACTCCTATTTTACTCCTCTACCTCTATAAAAGAGTTCTTCCTCTCCTTTTTCTTCACTAAGATTCATTTAGCTCTATCTATTATTTTAATATGATTTTGATCAAATATTCTATTTCTGAAGATATTTATTTCAAGCCTTCTAATAATATCCCATGAGCTTTTTCTTATACGTTTGGTTTTTCACTTTAAATCTCTTGTCACTATGGTTTGATTTTGAGAGGTAACTTAATTGTTAATGCATTCTTATTTTTTATCTCACTTTCATGTTTGTCATTATATATATTTATTGGGTTAAAATCCTTTAAGATTGACTAATTTGATACTATAATTTCTCTTTTTTATTCTCATTTACAATCAAATGTGCCATGTTATTTACTATGAGTGATTAATTTTAATACAAAGTATGATATTAGACATGAATTTTCTTCCATATAAGCTTAAACTATATTTATTTATCTTTGACAATTACATTAAAATTGGTAGATGTTAGGTTCATGTGTTCTTACCTCAAAATTTATCATTATTGGTATCTTTCATCATCTTAAGCACAATCTCTTTTCTGACCTACTCTACTCACTCTTGGATCCACACATGAATCACTTTAGCTTAGTTCATGCTATATATATCCATTGTTTATTTACATTTTGGCCAATAATTGACAAAGATTGAAATGATTTTATAAATATTAGCAAGAATACGTGTCATTGCATAAATATCTATTGTCCCTATAGCAAGGTCTACTAGTATACTTTCAAAGTGGTGATCATATATCTTTTATTTATGTTATTTCTAGTAGTATTTGTATAAACATCTCAATCCTCAAGTATTATATGACTTAAAATTTTGTTTCTTACTTTCACCTTTTTGCCTTGTGGCATAGGGAACACAATAGGTGAATCAAAAATATGAATAAATTAACCTTTAATATATTAATCAAGTGTCTTTGAGACATCTACAAGATTGGTTTCAAGTAAAATATGCTATAGTTAGGGGTCTAGCAATCTTAAGACCTTTTCTAGGCTTGTAGAGGCTATTTGAAACATCAAATACATTAATTATTGAGATGAATAGCCTTAATATAGAGCTCAAGAAGGATACATGTGAGGTTAAAATAGGGATAAACAAAAAAAGTGTGCATCCATAGATATCTTCAAGAGCAGTGCTATAGTCAAGTGGGTGAACCATTCTTAATAGAGACTTCAAGGGCATAGACTTTCAAGCAGGGTAATGAGATTGTTAAGAGAACATCATACATATATCAAATCATGGGTACTTTTTTTATTGTCAAAACTCCCAAAGCATCTGTATACCATGTCATATTTTTTACAAAGGACATCATATCATGCACAGTGGTCTATATAGGAGAGGTTTTTTTTCATAATAAAATAATAGTGAACATGTGAAGAAGATAATAGTCTAAAAGGAATGCATTAAGTTCTAGACTTTGGAGGAGAACTCAAGGAGCCAAACATAGTTGAATATTCAATTCCATGAAATTTTCACCTATAGCTACTCAAGGGTCTCAAAAAATATGTTGACATTTAAGGCATTGAATAAATAAGGTCTTGCATATTTTCAAAGTTCACAGGATCTTGTTTTGTTTAAAGAATCATTTTAAATTTTTCCTTACTCTTTTCATCCCAACATATAATAGGTTTAGTAATTGATCCTAAATTCACATATTCAGAGGAGCTAGCCTCAAAACTAGATGTCTAGTATAGATACAAATATCTCATAGCCTTAGATTATTTTAACACTAGTTTAAATATGAATTAGATCTAAGCAACCTAATTTCAACTATGTGTTATTTGGGTTGCTAAAAAAAACCAAAGGAGATCCATTGATATTATTTTTTGCGAGGGAAATTTCTTTTCTGCCCTAACTTACTCTCTCTTTTTGAATTTTTTTGACATGAATCACTTTAGATTAATGCTCATTGTGTATATCCATTTGTTTGCTTAAGAGTTTGAGATTATTTTGGAAAATACAAAGAAATTTATATCATCAAAAATTTAGGTAGATTATGTCATTACCATATTCCTATTCTCCTTATAGCAGGGTTTACTTGCTGATTAGAAGATTGTAAGTTGTCACCACATAATCTCTCCAGAAATAGTAAGTGAAGCCCTAAGGTGTCACTACCATATTCTTGTTGTCCCTATAATTTGAGAAATTTTATTCTATTGTTCACATTACATCCTTAACATAGACACACATCAATAGTCTAGAAGGACATTAGGATGAATATGAATATTCTCAACCTACTATCTCCTATCATGCACTTTTATGTATTAGTACTCCTCCAAATATTAAGGTTGTTGATTTAATTAGGAAATATAAGTCAACTATATTTATTTACTCTCTGAGTACAAACAAATTCATCAACAATAAGTTGGATACTCAATTGAATTATTTCATTTACCCAAATTCATAATTTTAAATCCTAATTACAAGTGGGCATATAGTCAATTATTATAGTAAATGACATAGTATAAAGTTATGGGTGACTACTTATTATATTGTCTTATGTTTTCTATTATCATGAATGGGGCTAACATATTTTTTGGATTGTAATTAATCACCACTTTATGCACAATTGAGATGAATTTTAAGTAATTATTCATGCTCATTCATTTAGAAGGAAGTAAATTTAACTACATGATTTATTAGATAAATATATGCAATTGGTTAGTTTTCACCAGATGATGAAGATGAAAAAAAGGTGAAAACTAATTATTGTGTAGCTATTTTCCATAGAATTTAAACCAAATAAGGAGTCTACCCATATTGAATTAAAACTAGTGGAGTCTAGCCATTTTTGTCTTATACACCCACTTGACTCCTTTGACCTCTTTACCTTTTATACTAGGCTTTACAGTAAGGTTGACTACTCCCGAGGCTAACCCAAGGCCTCTTTGAGCTTGACACACATTCTTAAAAATTGTACTATTTTTTGTTAAAAAATGATTGAAGTATATATAGATAGAGTATTTGGAATTATATTTATTGTATTTTTTTATAAAATTTTAGTGTTAAATTTTGATAACCTTATTTTCCTGAACAATAGTCATATGAAAAATCTTTCAATATAAGTCTCACTAACATCATAATTGGGTGTGCTCTAGTAGGGTAAAAAATATTATAACAATCTAGGTAAATTATCTAAATCTTAGCGATTGCATAACATAAAGTGCTAAACAATGAATAAAAGGACCAAGTCAACACAAATAAATTCCACATTTTAGATGAAGTAAAAAAAATATTGAACACTATTAAGATTAAATACCAAAAACTAATTATCTATAGAAATACAAGTAACAAATATGGTCAACACTTAAGACACTCTACAACCTATTCTATTTTGATTTGTCAACACTCTATAGTGTATGTTAAAAAAAAATAATAATATGTAGGAATAGGAATATATTTGGTCAGACATGTTTGGTAGTTTTGTTTCATCTTAAACATGTGTGAAAATTATATGGAACCTATTTTTCAAAGTAAATTTGAATTTCAAATTAATTGGGGATTCCCACCTATTTATGAATGCAAATTCACCTTGAGATTAGTCAAGTCAAAATAAAGGCAAGTGATATATTTAATATATTAAAATAATAAATATGTGTGTGTGTGTGTGTGTGTGTGTGTGTGTGTGTGTGTGTGTGTGTGAAAATATATAATATTTGTTTAAAATATATACTAAAACAATATATTTTATAATGTAATCTGAGGTCAAGTAAAACTCCACATCCCTCATGGGAACACCTCTTTGAGCTACCATGGTTTTGAATTTCATCAAATTGCCTACTAGAGGACTACAATTTAGCTCTCAAATTGAATTATTCTTGTATAGACAATAATCCAACTCACCTTAGCTTGATTAAAATTATCATAAGGCTGAATTAGGGCTCTCATACTTTTTAGGGATTTTTTGAGCAAAAGGGTGACAAGTGTCACCTTCTCGACAAAAAGAATTCTAAGCATCCAATGGTGGTACATCCATTAGATCTTGATCCAATGGTCTATGTTCTGTCATATGAGATGGATGTAATGGAGCATGATAAGTATTAAAAATTCAAATCTTGACCAAAGAGTTAAAACCTTATCATGTTCCCAAGGTCTATGGTCCATGTGAGCTTGGCACGATTGATCAAATGATTCATGCAACATTGAATTATCAAATGTTCAATGGAGCTCCATGGGGGTGACAAGTGTCACCATCATGATAATTTATTACAGAGATCAAACTATGCATGGAACTTATTACAAAGAGTAGAGAAGAATCGAGTAGTTACCACATAACACACATAGGAAACAAGATGAACCTAGGAATGACAAGTGACAAGATTAGTAGAGAACCCCATGGACATGTTTAAAATTAATGCTCATGTGCCCATCAATGATGTTCACATAGAATTAAAATGATGGTCAAACAGATGTCAATTTTAAGATAACAATGATCGTAGATGACATGTTTAAAATTGATAGTAATGTGCCCATCAAAGACATTCACACAGGCATCAAATGATGGTCTTGAAGATGTCAATTTTAACATAATAGTGTTTTTAATATAAGTTTAAAATTGAAGGTCATGCACCCATCAAAGATGTTCATGCTAACATCAAACTATGGGCATGTGAATGTCAATTTTAACATAAGAGAGAGTTTCAAAGATGAATTTAAAATCGATGATCACATTCCCATTAACGACATTCACTCTAACATCAAATTATAGGCACATAAATGCCAATTTTAGGACAAATACTTGGATCTAAATTCAACGGCAATAGTAATATTTTGAATAGTGATGAGTAGAATGCCACAAGGATGCCATGGAAATGCCACATCAAATCCATGTGATCACAATTTGCCAAATCAAAGACCTTGTGGACTTGGTGATGTAAAGGTAGGTATCTAAGTTCATGATGTTTGAGCTTTCAGCCTCCATTAGAGCAATGTTATAACATACATGAAATATGTAACAAGGCATGGACTTTAACCAAATCTTGTGAGGGTTATGATTAACCTGAAGGGAGTTGAATTATCACTTGTGTAAAGATAAGTTGAGATAGAGTCCATTAGTGAGCAGTCAAAATATTTGCATCAATGATGGGGGACCTCTCCTATATCCTTGATCATCTTGGATATATAATAGTGCATGTATTAGGAAAAATTAGAAACAAATGAATACCCTATAGTAGTAACATAGCACTTCATTAGCCATAGCGTTCTCAATGTAAGAATATTTCTCCTATAGCTAAATGTTATTTGATGGAAATCCATAATTTTCATTTAAAGGTTGTCATCTACACTATAATAAAATCAACACCAATGATTATTTCAAAAAATTTCATTGATCCATAAATATGCCCATTCCACATATTTTTTCAAGATTTGTATTCACTCAAACTAGGATTAATATTGATTTTACTTAGTTTTGGATCTATTTCTAAAAGAGCAATGCTCTAATATTCATACTTTATCCAATTAATGAGCTTTGTCAAATATTGGTCTTAATAAGACAAATGATCTTCATGACACAATATTTAATATCAACTCACTTTACTCTTCTTGACATATTTCTTTAATCAATCATGTAAACAAAAATTCCACTTAAAATTTACTTCATCATTCAAATATTCCCTTTCGTATCTCTTGTTCCTCCTACAATTTTTCATCTATGGCTTCCTTTCCTTGTTTAAAATATTTATGCATACATTTAAACTTAATGATAATATTTTAACCTCTTCTTTGTAATATTATAAATAAACCTATCTATTTACTTTTTTTTAAACCATAGTTCTATAATATGTTGAGTCCTTACTTTCAATCCATGTATTTACATCATATACACAATCTTGACAAGTTGAGGTAGAATCACCTTGAATATATAACATATCTTTACCTTCATCTAATTCTATTAACTAATGAAACCTTTATCCCTAGATTCCTTTATTTGAACTCACCTTTAATTTCGATCATCATTATCAATGTACACAATCTAATAACTCAGATCTTATTTCATCACCTAGGTCTCAACATGGAATTGTGCCAATAAGAAATAGAGACTAAAAACATAGATTCTTTCTTTCTCTTGCATAGTCTATACCATGAAATCAAATTCAACACTTCTCAAATATTTCTTTGGACATTCATACGAAGTTTGAGATCACTCAAATTATAGAAAATATTGTTCTTAAATCTTAGATAGAGGTTCATACAAATTGGTATTAGTCATGAGTACTTAAAAACAAATATTTTGATTCATATTAAAATAAATACCTATGTGGGATCTATCCTTAAGTATTATAGAATGTCATGCTAGTCTGTACAAGGCTAATTTGGGTATTGACTTCTTGCATAGTTAAAATGAGTAATTTTCTATGCTCCATAATCTATTCAGAAAATTCAATATTGATTTAGATTTTTTAGTTTTCCATGGAATGTGCCTCTTAGAAATAAAATTACCACAATATCCAAGATTACAATGAATTTATGTGTCAACATACAACTGCAATAACCATAGGTTTAAACTTTTTAACATAGTTAATGAAATTACATCAAGATCAAATAGAATTAGACAAATGTTCCTTTGACCTATTACCATAGACCCATACATAAGATCATACCTTTGTTCATGATTATAACTGGTTTTATTATTTTTATTCACTATTATAAGCTACTAATGGTGAAAATATTTCATCAAATGCATATTAAATAGTTTTGTCTTATCTTCATTCTAGTCTCCTACCTCTCATGTGAATCAAATCAAATTCTTCCTCATTATACTAGAATTATACATTCTTCATGATATATACGAAGTATTTTAATGAAAAATATCATTTCCTTTATTTATAGGTTTTAAAAATTAACATACAATCTAACTACATAAATATACAGGCCTAGAGGCCTTTATTCACTTCTTCTAAACTTATCTACCTACTTATTTACTTCCTTGACAGACTCTCTCCTTTCTATATACACATAGATGATTTTATTAGTCTCTTCCTAATAGACTCAAACCCTATCTTCCCTCAACCAATGCACAAATATAGGATTATTTATAAATAAGAAGATAAAGTCTCCTTTTTAACTTAGAATATACCTAGTTTTCTTCAACATAGAATTCTAGAAAACTCATGAGGTTTTTATCACATTTTCATAGGTAAATATACTTTTACAACATAATATAGACGTTTTAAGGTCATTATATAGGTCCTACCCTTAAAAAATTTACTAATTATTGTCCTTCATGAGAAGACTTATTTGATCAAAATTAACCCTTATATACAAAATTTTCATAGATGAGTTGATGCTCCTACATCATTATCCATTTTAAAAGTGGAATATTTTATTTATAAAGGAATTTATTGTTTGTGAAATACATTTCCTATAGGCCAATACATTGGAAAAGTCTAGTGTATTTCTAAAACATTTATGGAAA
This sequence comes from Torreya grandis, assembly GCA_037957365.1. Taxonomy (NCBI): domain Eukaryota; kingdom Viridiplantae; phylum Streptophyta; class Pinopsida; order Cupressales; family Taxaceae; genus Torreya; species Torreya grandis. The sequence goes on from JARHVA010010007.1 coordinate 58,987, forward strand.
GGGCAGTTGTCCCTACACATACTTTTTAATTGGTTAGGATTGACTAACATGCTTCCTTGCATCTTATAAAAGGAGTACTATAAATTGTAAATAAGGGAAGTTTTTCGAGCCAAAATTACTTTGTAAAATTGGATAAACGAATATAATCAAGTAATTATATAATGATTATTCAGTATTTGCTTGTGTTCTTTGTTATTATGGCTTCTCTCTCACTAGTTTGTTCTTATTTCTAGATTTGAAAGGTTCTTATGAATTCTTGGTGTGCGCCTTTAATTTTAAAGTTTTTAACTTGTGCCAATGTTAGGTTGACTTAAAGTCCTTAGGTTCATTTCATTTTCTTATTCTTCTTGCATTTGGGCTAATGTTGTTTGCCTATAAGGTAAATCTTTAAATTGGATTAGGTTCTTATTTGCATTATTTTCACCTTCCTTAGAAGCTTTCTCGATGTGTAATAGGATTTTATATTATGCTAATTCATGTTACACATTAATAAAGTGCATGTTTGGATGAAATATGAACTTTATCATGATGTTTGGAATGGAGATAAGCAACATTTCTTTCTGCCCTACCCTTCCTTTTGTTTTTTTTAACTAGATCACTTTAGCTTAGTTCTCATTTTAAATATCCATCTTAGGTTAGTTCTTAGATTAGTTATTTATTATAATTTGCTATTCTTAGTCTACATAGTTCATAATTTGCATAATATCTGCTATTTGTCCATGATGAATGAATACATGCATCTTAGTAACTATGCATTAAAAAAAAACTGCCAACACATCTCCTACTCACTTTGTAGCACCTACAATCAGAAACACCAAGAAACACATCTCATAGTTAGACTTAAAAATTTAAGGTAGTAAGAAATAATTATGGTCTTAATGAACTAGAGAAATAAACAAAGGATTTTATTGGAGAAATAAACTCACTCGGACAAATATTCATTGTCACTTTAGCTTAATCTAAATATATTCAACAAAAGAATTTTGCATCACTAAATTAAATTGTAGATCAACAAATTTGATGGTTAAATGAAATTCAATGGTCATTTTGTAAATTATAATAGACTCAATTCCTTTGTATAATTTTTATGTAATTTAATAGTTTGTATATTTTTTATAACCAAGTTCAAAGGGCTACAAAATTAATCATTCACATTACTTGAAATTAATTGATAGTCCATCTACTTTATTTCCAACTGTCCCATGCCAAGTGTCATTTACAACATCAAATTTAATGCTTGTGATTCATTAACTAAGGCACCTAAAAAATTAATCATTTGCATTACTTCAAATTAATTTATTATCCATCTACTTTACTACCCCATGTCTCATTTCAAGTGTCATCTGCAACACCAAATTTTATGCTTTGTGATACATGATTTAACCTTCCTGATACGTTATTATAAATTTTAATTTAATGCCCATTTCTTACCAAACATTATTAATGTTCAATATATTTTCTATTCAAATTAATCTACCTCATCTGCTACGCACATGGTGAAGCACCATAGAGTTTTAAATCCATACTGATGATCCCATTTTTTGACCCCATAATGTTAAATGAAGTAGAAATTCAGCCCATTTTCATGTTACATGGCATTTTACACTATGTTAAAGGCATAAAATTCATTTAATTTTATTAAAAATATAATATTATTTTTCTACTATTAACAATATATAGATGTATTTAAACATATTATACTAAAATATATAATATATAATATTGATTTATAACCTATATTATCATATATATTATATGATATAATAATATTGATTAATATTAAAATATATTTTACAAAATATATATTCTATATATAATATTGATATATAATTAATTAGTTTAATATATAAAAGCATTAAGATATATATTATATGTTAACTATATTTATTTAAAAGCTAATATAATTTATGTGTGTGTTTGGGGTAAGATGGGTTATGTGAAGTGAAAGAGTGTTAATCAATAATTAAACCTACTAGTTACTCCAAACCCATAACAATGTTAAAATGAGTTTATCTAAAATAATTATGGGTGTAAACCTATCAGAATCTGAATCACCATGCAATGCTTTAGTCTATGATGGATTGCATTCTTCGTGTAAAGAGATAGCTTCTTAGCACAATCACTATGTCAAAATTGTAACTCCCTTGGTTTTGATCATGGGGCATCTGTATCCATTGTATAAGGTACACAATTGTGGGTGATCATGTTTTGTCTTGGTGATTGCAATGGAGAAATTGCTTTTGTTACAATGGCACTAAAAAATTTTGAAGCCACCAAGAAAAAATTTAGGTTTAAAAATATCAAGAAAAATTGAAGTGGATATATATGTTAAAAATAAACCATCTATACTAATGTGTATGCCTACTATTATACCACTGCCACTTGTTTCTCCTAATAATTAATAATGTTACATCTTCAAAAAATGTGGATGAAACTCCACTTATTATGCAAGAGCCTAATAATTATTTCTAAATCATTACCATCAATTCTAAAATTCCATGATGATAATTTTACTTCTATTTTCATATTTTAAATTGTATAATTTTCATTGTACTATGGTCTTTTAGTAGATTATATTATTGAATATTTTCTAATTCTGATGATCCCCTAGATGTGATCCAAAACCCACGGTAGGAAACCCATGGAGTGTAATTTGTTGTGATGAGTCTATTGCTATTTTATTGGAAATAAATTCCTTAAATCAAAAAAATATACATTTAGATACAATCTATAAATTAAGACTCTATATATATAAATACTATATATAATAAGTGTTCTAAGGTAAACTGCTTATGGCCTCACATAACCATAATTTAGATAAGCACAAAAAATCATTTCCTAAGAGGTCTTCGAGTTACTAGGTAATATTTTGTGTCACTTATTTTAATTACCATTTTTTGGTTGAATTCATCTCTAAATATTAGTTTATAAGTTCAATAAAGATGACTCTTCCTCACAGGTTTTTGAATTGGTGAATTAAATTATCTCAAAGGTATTCTTAGGGGGGTTAAAAATTAAGGATTCAAATTCCTATTAAACAATTTTCTTATGCTACATATTTAAAAAATGTGGATGAAACTCCACTTATTATGAAATATCCTTTTATTTATAATTCATTAACACAATCTATACATTAAAATTTTAACTCTCTTGGTTTCAATCAGGGGGCATCTGTATTTGCTAGATAAGGAGCTTAGTTGTGGTTGATCAGGTTTTATCTTGGTGATTGTAATGGATCAATTATTTTTATTATAATGGCTTTAAAAAATTAGAAATGACCAAGAATAATTTGAGGTTTAGAAATATGATAAAAATTTGAAGTGAACATATATGTCATAAAGACACCATCTATTCCAATGTGTATGCCTACTATTATACCACTAGGTCCAATTGTTTCTCTTAATAATTAATAATGTTACATCTTCAAAAAATGTGGTTGAAACTCCACTTATTATGCAAGATCCTATTATTTTAAAATCATTACTATCAGTTCCAAATATCCATGATGATAATTTTACTTCTATTTCCATATTTTAACTTCTATAATTTTTATTGTATTATGGTCTTATAGTAGATTATTAAATATTTTCTAATTCTGATGATCCCTTGAATGTGATCCAAAACCCATGGTAGGAGACCCATCAACTATATTTTTTTGTGATGAGTTTGTTTTTATTGTATTGAGATGAAATTCCATAAGTTATACAAATCTACAATTAGATACAATCTATAAATGGATCAAAGTCTATATATAGAAATACTATATATAGTAAGTGTTCTAAGGTATATTAATTATTCCCTCACATAAACACATTAATATAGATAAGTACACAAAATACTTTCCCAAGATGTCTTTGAGTTATTAGGTATGATTTTGTGTCACTTTTTTTAATTACCATTTTGGGGTCCAATTCATCTCAAAATATTAGTTTGTAAATTCAAGAGATGTGACTCACCCTTATAGGTATTTGAATTGGTGAATTAAATTATCTTAGAGGTATTCTAGGGGGCTAAACATTAAGGATTCAAATCCCTATTTAAAGATAATTTGCTTATGTTACATCTTCAAAAAATGTGGATGAAACTCTATTTATTATGTAAGAGCCTATTATTTTTAAATCAATAGCACAATCTCTATGTCAAAATTACAACTCCCTTAGTTTCAATCAGGGGACATCTATATTTTCTAGATAAGGAGATCAGTTGTGGGTGATCAAGTTTTGTCTTGGTTATTGCAATGGAGAAATTACTTTTGTTACAATGGTGCAAAAAAATATAGAAGTGACCAAGAAGAATTTAGGGTTTAGAAATATGATAAAAATTTGAAGTGGACATATATGTTCAAAAGACACCATCTATTCCAATGTGTAGGCCTAATACTATACCACCAGGTCCACTTATTTCTCCTAACAATTAATAATTTTACATATTCAAAAAATGTGGATGAAATTCCACTTATTATGTAAGAGCCTATTATTTATAAATCATTACCATCGGTTCCAAAGTTCCATGATGATAATTTTACTTCTATTTCCATATTTGAATTTCTATAGTTTTCATTCTACTATGGTCTTGTAATAGATTATTACATATTTTCTAATTTTGATGATCTCTTGAATGTGATCCAAAACCCATGGTAGGAGACCCATGAAGCTTAATTTGTTGCAACAAGTTTATTTCTATTTTATTCGAATGAGATTACCTAAATTATGCAAATCTACATTTAGATACAATCTATAAATGGATCAAAGTCTATATATAGAAAGAGCATATATATTACGTGTTTTGAGGTAGACTACTTATGCCCTCACATAACCATATTAATTTAGATAAGCACACAAAATCCTTTCCCAAGAGGTCTTTGAGTTACTAAATACAATCTTATGTCACTTATTTTAACTACCATTTTGGGGCCAAATTCATCTTCAAATATTAGTTTGTAAATTCAAGAAAGGTGACTCACCCTCACAATTATTTGAATTGGAGAATTAAATTATCTCAGATGTATTCTATGGGTTTAAAAATTATGGAGTTAAATTCCTATTTAAATACAATTTGTTTATGTTAGATCTTCAAAAAATGTGGATGAAAGTCCACTTATTATGTAAGAGCCTATTATATCTAAATCATTACCATCATTTCCAAAGTTCCATGATGATAATTTTACTTATATTTCCATATTTTATCTTTTTTAACTTTCATTGTATGTCTTGTAGTGGATTATTTAACATTTTTCTAATTCTAATGATCCCCTGGATGTGATCCAAAATCCATTATAGGAGACCCATCAAGTGTAATTTTTAAGGACTCGTATAAGTTGGGGATTGACCAAATATGCTCAAGGGTTACTTATAGTGTAGAGAGCCTCTGATATGAGTTGACACTTAGCCAACTTTGTGATAGGAAGCACCAAAGGCTTTGTGAATCTAGTATTTTTTGTGTGAGATGTATTTTGTAATATAGATCATTGTGGCACCATCATGTTTAGTGTTTGATTAGTATCACATTTTGGCTCATTTAGATTAACATTATAAGATGGATTGATCTTAAATTTTCATGTATTAGATGAGGTTAATGTAGTGGCCCCAAAATTTACTATCTTGTTTAATGCAAGGAGTTTAATTTTCTAATCATGCTTAGGGTCACCCAGTTGTTTCTCATAATTCAAAATTTTTAGTGCTACATAGTGAAATGACAAGGGATGAAATTATACCTCTAATGAAAGAGGGTTATGTAAGACATATTTTGAATCAAGCACATAATTTGGATACTTTTTTATGTGTTATTCTCAATGAGATAATTTTTTTCCTCCAATTCTTTAATCATTTGTAATGAGGATTATGAAAAAGCCACACCTGGGTTCCTTTACCTTACTTTACAATATTTTGTCTCAAATAAAAATGGTAAGATCTAAATAAATTTATAAAATGATTCAAGTATAGTATATAATAATATATGTAAATCTATTTATAGACATACTATACAAATATAAAGTGTTCTTGTGATAGCTAGAAATGATCTTGGTCATAATATATTGGACCAATCAATCATAAAAGTGCCTTAGAAATTCTTTCCAAATGATTTCTTAGTTGAAAGTTGAATTGATAATCTTATAATGTACTAGTTAATCATCAAAACTCCCTAGTTGAAAAGCTTCCCAAATGAGTATGTTTTTATTTTATTGGAATGAAATTCCTTAAATCATAAAAATCTACATTTAGATACAACCTATAAATGGAAAGTATATATGTAGAAATATTATATATAGTAAGTGTTTTAAGGTATATGAAAATGGTGTTGATCATCTTGGGATGTACCACTTTGTAGTAATCTAAATATAAACAAACATGAAAATACCTAAGTAAGATTTAGATCCATTATAACTAAATGCATTAGATTAATTCATAATTAAAATCAATATTATAATCATAAAGATAAATTATCTAAATAATGATTAAAAAAAATGAAAACAAGAGGATTGAAATGATTATCTTAGACTCAAAATGTTGACATTATGTTGGCATTATCAGGGACTATTAATGATGAATTAGATTGGCATGGAGACTAGACTTGATCAGTTTAATAGTTAGACATGGATTTGATACATGATTTTTAGTTATCACTAATAAATGAATGGAGTTGTTAAAATAGAACGAGGATGGAAGGATCAATGGTTGAGATTCAAAATTGTCTTGGGGAGATCAAGGGTTGGCGATTATTCTTGGAAGCATTTAAATTTAGAAGATTCTAGAGAGGAGGGTTGAGAATAGATAAAATTATAGAAATAAAGAATTATATAATATTATTAGGGACTAATTAGGATGAATTATGGGATTATATATGTATTAGGTGGGTGATTAGGGATTAGGAGTGTAGGAGAGCCTAGGAATATACTAGTGTAGGTCAGCCATGGGAACTTAAAATTCCCATATAATAGATAAGTAGGGATTAGGATAAGATAATAGAGATTTAGGATATTAATTAATTATTTTAAAGGGATGGATAAGGTTAGTAGGTGGAAAATAATAAAAGGGGACACTAGATAAATAATTAAAAAGGGGTGATAAATTAGTGGATGAAAGGCAATAAATTAGATAAGTAGAATTAGTGTTGACTAATAATAATATCAGTGACATTAAATGGAACAAGAGAATTTAGATTAATAAATATTGGTATGCACTATTGAATTGTTAAAATTCACTTGAAAATATTCCCAAGAAATATAATTAAATCTTGTGTTTTATCAGTAATATAATTTACATAATCTTGATAAATGAAGTTTTTCTGATACTTGTATTGAGATATTTTTTCAAAAGTATTAAAGTTGGTTGGATTATAGTTTATTATTTAAATTTAATTTATTTTACATGGATGTGATTTGGACATGTATTTTTGACACCAATATTGGGATTCAAAGTTGAATTACTTATGATGGCAAAAATATTTAACCTTGACTCTGAATTCAGATTTCACACGAGTTGTTGTCATGAATGAAAATTTAATGTTTATAGATTGGTATGGTGTAGACTGATTATTCCATCACATAACCATAATTTATATAACCCCACAAAATATTTTCCCAATTTTAGGTCTTTGAGTTACTAGGTATGATTTTATGTCACTTATTTTAATTACCATTTTGGGGTCAATTTCCTCTCTAACTATTAGTTTGTTAAGTCAAGAAAGGTGACTTGATCTCACAAGTATTTGAATTGGTGAATTAAATTATCTCAAAGGTATTATATGGGGGATAAAAACTAAGGAGTCAAATGCCTATTATACAATTTAATCATTTAAAATAATGAACAAATATAAACAATTTTTTTTAATTAGAATAATTACAATAAACAATACAAATTTGTAAATATTTTTATATTAAAAAACTATCTGATTTTATTATTTATTTTTATTTATGTTTAAACATTTAAATATTTTTATTAAACAATGTACATTTTCTTAGAGTTTAATATGTTTAAATATAAAAATAATTTTTTAAATAATTTTTAAATATGTTACAAATTTTTATATAAGTTTTCAAACTATTATAAGTTTAAAAATTCACACGCACTTTGAAATTAGGGTTAAGTTTATATTTTTCTCTTTACATTATTTTCTCTCATATTTTCCCTCTCTCTTTTTAAGGATGAAAACATAATTTTATTGACTGTTAGGTTAGCTGTGACATTAGTGGTGGAAGCTTTGACCCATTTTCACTGTCATTTTTATAAGTGTTTCTTGTCAGGTATTTAATATATTAAATATACTACTTTATTGTATCTAAAATGTGTGATTTTTTTTGGCTTTACATGAACCTTTTGTTTATTGTTTACTACTTAAAGTTATGAAATCACAGAGATTTGGATGGATCTGGATTTTTGTTATGAAATAGCAGAGATAATGAAATGGTGAAGATTAAGACTACTTAGCACTTATATTCAATAGGGACTCAAATGGTGAATGTGATGGAAAAGAATACATTTTTTTTATTAACTATAAGTAAATAATGAAATGATAGAGATTAGGATTGTTTAGTGCTTACTTGTATTCAATAGGGACCAAAATGGTGAATGTGAAGAGAAAGATAAAAATATTTATTAACTATAAGAAAGTAATGAAACGGCAGAGATTAGGATTTTTTATCACTTACTGTTATTCCAAAGGGACCTAAATGGTGAATGTGAGGGGAAAACTAACATTTTTTGTTAATTATAAACAAATAATGAAATGGCAAAGATTATGATTGTTTATAGCTTTTTTGTATTCAACATGGAACCAAATGGTGAATGTGAGGGGAAAGAAAACATTTTTTATTAAATGTAAGTAAATAATTAAATATCCAAGATAATGAAATGCCAGAGATTATGATTGTTTAATGCCTACTTGTATTTAATAGGGACCCAAATGGTGAGTGTGAGGGTGAAGCATAAAACTTTTATTAACTGTAAGAAAATAACCATAGTAAAAAAATGCCGTGATATGAGAGGGTTTAAATGGTTCCACCTTATCTCTATCTCCTTACATCATTCATTTGTTGGCTCTGTTTAGGATACTATGAATTGTTTCTATTTTAGACTGAGTTAAAAAGTCATTTTTTGGGTTGGTGAATGTTTCCTTCATGTCACATTATAAAATTTAATGAATGAATGATTGAATAACACCTAGAATTATAATTTGGGGAGGAAAAATTTTCACTTATGCTTCAATATTCTTGGGTGAATGGGTCCCATGCATCATTATATATTAAAAATTTTCTTATAAAAGATCTATACTTTTAAAATAGGAGAATTTGTTGTTTAGGGAGATGTTTTTGAGGGGTGGGAAGTATTAGGGTGCTGAAGATTTATATGGATGCTCCTTTTTTTCATTACCATCTATAATTTACATCCAATAAATTTTTTGTTTTTTTTCAAATAAAATTTTTGTAGTAAAATTCTCTTAATTTATCTCAGCATCATGTATTACACATATTCTTTGTAGTCTTTAGAGGACATCTAGATATCTTTAGAGCATTCGATATAGGTCGTTTAATCACCCTGTATAGGTCTTCAAAGCATTCTATGTATGTATTTAGAGCATATTTAGAGAAATTTCATAGCATCTTTGGAGTGTCATTGGAGTGTTCAATATTTGGAGCTCATTTGTCAAATCCTCAAAATTATAGTCAACAGAGTTACAAAAACTATGTTTTGCCTTCTCAAAATTACCCCATCATTGAGATGTTTTGATGTACTCATAATTAACCATTCCTTCGAATGTGTTCCTCTACCTACAATTAACCCATCCATGAGATGTGTTGTTGTACTAAAAAAATCACTATTCATCCAAGTTAAACATAATAACAAGGTAAAGAATCAATAATAAATTACATACAAACAAAGAAAAAATTGTATTCATATTCAACTTAGATAAAACTTTTACTATTAAATGCAATACAATATATAACCAAATGCAACACTTTATAACAATTTATATAACTATAATGATCTATATGAAATTCTCATCATTTCTCCCACATACTTTACCTTTTTCAAGTCCTCTCATAAATAAGTGGGATGACTAATCCTTAATCCAAATTTCTTGATTCAAAATTTTAACTCAGATCGCAAACTACAAATTGATGGCCCCAATCATGGTTTCCCCTTGGCAAGAATCTAATATCTCTTACCACTATATTCACCCAAGTTTTAAATTCAACTTCTACTTGAGAATTATAAAACCACTATAGAGATAGAGGATATATAATGATAAGAGGCCTAAACCTCATCTCGATCTAGAAATCTAAACCTCTTTATTATAAGCACCAAGTGATTATTTGGAAAACTACTTTGGCACTTCTTAGACTCCATTTTATATTTGTGGGGATTTGGACTTCCTTGTGCTTCAACTCAATTGTAATGTCTCCCACTTGGTAAGACTTGCATTGAAACCATTGGCATAATTATGGTTTAGAAAATCTCTAAAAGTAGCAATATTAGATCTTAATAGCTCATGATACTTTTTATTCATATGCATATCATATAGTAGTTGAAAAAAAAAGAAATAAGTTTCTTTGCTTCTATAAATTGTGGTCTTATGCACAACCTAGTGGTTCTTTGTAATTCTAGAAATATATTATTGTCCTATTCTGATGTCATTTAATTCCTTAGAGTAGAAAGAAAGGCATGCAATTATGTCTCTCTAATAAATAAATTTATCAAAAAACCAAATTGATATCCTAACAATGAATTGAATGTATTGTACTCACAAATGGAATCAAGCCTTTCTTCAGGGCTCTTTACAATAATGCCCATAAATACATGCTCATCTTCAATGATATGTGAAAAAACAAGGGAAATGAATTGAATCTACCATTTATAAAAATGATCATGTAAGTAAAGAACATAAATTGATTAAATCTACCTTCATGCTAATAGTTTCTCAGAAATAGTACAAATATACTAGATAGAACCTTGTGCTTTTTACTATTGTAGCTGGGATTCTATTAGTTGATTTTGTGATTCCTCCTTAAGTTTATAATTTTCATCATTCAATTTTTTAATATTCTTTTGGGTGATATGCCTGATATATATTATTTCATGTGATGGAATAGGGAAAGAGGGAATATCTCTCATTGGACCCTCTGTCTGAACTATAATCACTCATGATTCTCTTTATATGGCCTGAATAGATGCTTAAAACTTAAAATTCTAAGCGACAAGCTCTATTACTTTATTAGTATTTTAGGAAAGAATTTATATTTCTAACAAAAATAATTTCTCTCAAATTATTAATCATATTAAGCTTATCAACACTTGCATTTTTTAAATTAGTAATATGAGTATCCTTGATAGCAAGAGAATTTTGTAAATTAATCAATTCTTGGTTCTATGAAAACATTATATTGTGGACCCTAGTCTATTCAGCTTGTATTCCTAGAATAATTATTTCTTATTTACTAACTCTAGTAATAGATTCTTCCCACCTTTGTTTTAAATTAGAAATCATCAAGTCCTTACCTTTCAAATTTTAATGGAGAACATCTAACTCTATTTGTTGTAGTCTAATTGATTCCTTATGGCATGATAAAGCCATGGAATGGTAAAATTATTTTTCTTCATTGATATAATATGGAGAAGATGGATCTTCTTCAATCAAGGGTGCCTCACCCTTTTCAGCAATAGAGAGAACAAGATGCTCTACTTCTTGAGGTACAACTTCTTCTGCTATGGTTCCCTCTGCAAATACAACTTCTTCTATAGAGGTGATTAAGCTAGAGTGATCTAGTTAAAATGAATGAGAAAACTAAAAATATTAACTAAGTTCACTTTAAATATTTACCCTACAAATAAATAACATTATCCTAAATTCAAGAAGAGTAAAGGAAACAAAATTAAGTTGAGAAATTTTAGTCAACCTAGCATTGTCACAAGTTAACAACTCTACAATTAAAAGATACACACCAAGATTTCACTAGAACCATTCAAATATAGAAATGAGAAAAAATAAGTGAGTGAGAAACCATAATAACAAATGACACAAATGAATATGGACAATATTTGCAAAATTCCTCAGTTGCATAAATTTCTCAAATTTAACACAAGTTTTTGGCTGAAAAACTCCCCCCCCCTTTATAAATGACAACACTCCTTTTATATAATTCAATGAAGTATGTTGGTTAGTCATATCTAATTACAAGTGTATAAGTGTAAGGATAGTTGTATTTTATATAAACATTATAAAATACAATAAACTTTTAGAAGTGGACTGACCCATAGTCAATGTGTTCACAAGTTTCACATGCCTTTACGAAAAAGAATATTCTATTTTTGAAATATTATAAAGTTATACAAAAGAACATTTTTAACTAACTTGAGGTCCCTGTATCAATGTATTTCCCTATTTTTGATGAACAATCTTCATCCTATAGTGTTATTCATTGATGAATTGAAGGTTAATAATAGGCTTCAAAAAGAGTTCCTTTTTATTATCTTCTAGGTCCTTGAGGTCCTTCTCAAGTTTGTCTATTGTTTACTTGATGCCGTTCACATCAGAAGTAGACCCATGGTCCTCTTGTTGTCTTCTATTATTTGGCATTACCCTTGGCTTCTCACCTCCTGCATAAACTAAGAGGTCATATGACTAAAATCTTCATCAATTGTAAGAGTCAATGAGTTGAGGGTTGTGGGTTCCTTAATCAAACTGTCAAAGATATGCAACATTTCACCTTCCTATTATTTGAAATCCTTGGCCAGGTCCTCTATTCGTTTAGCCCAGTTGCATAGGTATTTAATCTTGTTTACCAATATGACCATATCCATATTCAAATTTTATAAGCTTACAATCTTAAAGATAGGTACTAGGTTCTTTGTCAATGCCTTGATCAAGTATTTCAATTGACAATTTGAATCCTGCCATTGGCCAACTTGGCCTCTACCCTTAATGATTTGATTTTCCATTGCTTCTTTCTTGGTTCTAATTGACTAAAAATAATTTAATATGTCATTCATGGTGTCCTTAAACTTTATAAATCTCTCTTCATGGATTGATAATACAATAAATTCCTTTAGGTTATTGTTCTATTGTAAGAGGCCCTTGATCATGGTTTGAAACTAATAATATTGGGCCTGGGCTACATCAAAGATCTTTCCTTCTAATATCCTATCTTCTCCTAGATTTTTGCCTTTAACAGAGATCAAACTTGTGAATGGATCTATCTTTTGGAAGGTGAATTCGTCACTTTTGACTATGGCCTTCTTTTTAATCGCTCTTTCTAGACTTGGAGTCTCTAGATTAAATTGAACTCCCATTGATGATTTAGTCACATTTAGAGTTTATAGAGTTTCTATTTGTGTTCCATTTTGATCTCCTAGAGCCATCATCCTTTGTTATTATTTTTTAAAAGGCCACAATCCATGGCTTAAGCTCATAATGCACAATTATATTAATAGACTTTTTTTATTACCTAAGCATGTTGTAGAGTAGGAACTTTCTAAAATTTTCCATATAAAAACCATTCGGGGATTGTTGGATTTTCTAACACATTCACTTCACTAAATATGTTGACCTCACTTAAAGGATGAGTGAAAGTTAGTTTGGGTTTATTCTTTCTTGTTGGAACTAATTCTAACTCAGCTTTCTTCTTTGGGGTAGGTGTGGTAATAGGGACCAAATCCATTGTCACTTATTTACCCTTATCTTGTTTTGCTTCCTCAGCCTAAGCTTCCTCTACTTAGACATTTTCTTCATCTAATTGATAAGCACTAGATAAAATTTTTATTATATCTTCTATTGTTTCACTAGGATCCAATACCACTAAGTCAATGAATTTAATTGGTGACCCCGATTCTTCAAGTTGAGTTGAATATGATGTTACCTCAACAAGTATCCTTTCCTCAAGTCTCTATTCAATTTGTGCCCTAGACTTTTGGATCTTTATTTGTGATTGTGGTTGTGTGGGAGGAGGTCTAGAGAATTAAACCCCTATTAAATTGTATTGCCTTAGATCAAGTTTCCATATATAATCATTCCATTTATGATCTCTTATCAATATGGCTTCTGGATTGATGTTATGTTTTTTTAATCTTGCCAAGACCTCAATGAAGGATGATGCCTTTGTGTATATTGAGTGATAGACACCAGGTAGATATTCATATGTCACACTTATCATTTTTGATTTGAAAGTTCCCACTACCCTTCCTTGGGGATCCCACTATCTTAGATCATCATGTTGTAGCTTGAAATAAGATCTATATCTAGAAGCAACCTCAATATTGTGCCATTGTTGAAATACAGTCTTGCCAATGGTCATGTTACCTATTGCTATAACAATAATATAATAGTCATAGTAAATTAGTAATTAATATATTATTGTAATAATAATAATATATTTTTTAAACCCATAAGTATAATATAAGGTATATAGTTATTAGTCCTTCTTACTATTTAGGAAGTTGTTTTGCCTATGTTGGCTATATAATAGCCATTATATTATAGAACTGTGTGAGTATGAGAATTAATGAATATAGTGTAGAATATTGTGTGCTTAAAGAATCTACTATGTTTGGCTCTCTTCATAATTAATTTACATGCATTAATTCTATGTTAAACTCTTTAATTACCTATCAGGTAGGGTATTGACCAATCCTTTCCTCTTGATTTTACACACATCATCTACACTATTACATATCTAGTATGTTATCTATTTCTTAGATAACTTGTTTAGCACATGGGCTAGTAGCCTAAGTGGGGTGTATTGGGTCCCCTCCATCCTAATGATTTTTTAATCTAGGTAAAACCACATGTCACTGATGGATTTAATTAACTTTTTGACCAAAGGACTAACTCTTACCATTGGGTTTCCACTTATGCCTTAGTCAAGGTTGGATAGACATAATTGCAGATGAAATAAATGTGATCTTTGTACATGAATATGTGTAAATTTGAGTAGAATTGGGGTATTTTCAATTTCCCCTCAGGTGACCATCCTCTAAAATTAGGGATACTAGTAGTGGCAAGGAGAACATCTAATAGGTAGAAATGGTTCCTAGTCCTTTTCCTAACTACATAAATCTACTTACACAAACATGTGCTAACAACCTCACCAATGAGATGGATAAGATCTTTCTAAACCATAAAATATACCAAGGGCACCCAGATTCTATAAACATAATTGGTTGGGGGATTTTCACATAGCCTATTCATTAAAGTCATAATTATTTTGATCCTAGGTCAGAATTGGCTAATAGGGATATTGTTATTGAGATAAAAAAATAATTGATTTATAGAGTATAAATATGGAGTGAGGATGGTTTTCAAGTCATTCTTCTTGGCCCATTCATTGATTGTGGCTACATCTACTTGGGGCCTGGTAAACTTATAATAGTTATCAAATGTATGGGAGAAATATAAGCTACACTTTTGAGAGTATGTTAATTGACCATCATTCCCTTTTAAATATTACAATCTTTGAAAATAGGGAGAGAACATCTATACAGTGAAGTACCTCTAGTTTTTCTATAACATAATGAAGGTTTGTCATTTGACTAGAAACCAAGTCCTAGTACCACCTCTTGATTGATGTGTTGTTCTCATCTTCCTTGGTGATGGTAGGTAGCTCCTAAATCATCCATAAAAGCTTAGACCAATTATTTTATCTCATGTTTAAAGATACTACATTGAACTCCATGTCCTTAAAGATTATCCCCTCTGTGTCTATGGTTAAATAGAGTTATGCACTTTTTCTAGCTTCTATGGTTGTGAGTTTATTCAAATTTATCATTGGTGGTCTACAGTTTGATCTTGGACTCAATTTCACTTGCTCAAATGATGATTTGATATATCAAAATCAATTGTGACCAATTTTGGATCATATTAGGGTTTTTTCAGACATTAAGGTTCTTATGTAGGTCCTTTCAAAAATTTAATAGTGATGGATATTTTCACTTAAGTGATATTGTGACTTAGATTTCATTTGGATCCTTGTATTTATACCTTTACCCTATTTGAGCCCATATGATCCTTGTATTTGTGCCTTATGTTTATGTTGAATCATTGTGGAATCTATATAGAATTTGTGAAAAAAACATGCTCATTAATGTTTTAAAATTGAACATTGTGTTTGAGTTTAGATCCAAGTAGTTGTCTTAAAATTTATGTCCTCATAACAATCATAAGATGTCCTTGTGAGCGTCTTGGATGGGTTCATAACCATCAGTTTTAAACGTGTCATCGATGTTGTTTTTATCTTAAATTGGCATCCTCACAACCATCATTTTATGTCCTTGTCAATTTAATTTATATACATGTGACCATCAATTTTAAACATGTCTTCGAGACTATTTTCCATTATTTTTATTTTTTGCTTCCTGGTTCATTCTTTTTCTACATATGTCACTTGGCAAATACTTAGTGTTTTTATGCCCTTTGAAAAGTCTATGTTGATCTCACTTCATTGGATCATGTAGGTACAAATCAATATGGACAATTGATATTTAAGAGAAGCTCATGTTTTAATATGTACTAAGATCTGAGGTTGTGCCACTTAGCAGTCCCATGGGCCTTCTGAGGTCTACCTCTTGTTAGTCCTACCAGTTAACATAATTTTGCCATATAGTAGCCTCATGTTAACTTGGAGTTTCATTGGAAGGTTTTGACTCGATATGCTCTATTGATCTAGATATGTATGCTAGAACATGTACCATTGATATTTAAAAGGTGTCTAATGTTTAAACTATGGTCCATGACTTTTATTTTTAATCATTGATTTCAATCCATAGGATTAATCTCATCCAATGGAATGTGGGTTGTAGATCATGATCTGAGCATTTAGATATGATTGGTTCCTACAATTAAAAAAGGATTAAGTAATCCTTGGAATATATGTAAAGATTTGGACTAATGTTTTTATTCATACTAATAAATATAAATATATTTTAGTCCAAGGTCTATTAATCTAAGTTTGCAACATATTAAAGGACCCTATGAATAATTAAAGTCTTAACGTAAGATCTTAGCCTAAGGTTTTACTATATTATAAAATACAATTAAAACCTTAGGATAAAAACATAAATTAAGTCTATGTTATAGTAAAATTAACCCTTTTAGTCTAAATATTTATCTCACACCATTGGATCAAGGTGATCTGAGTGAACACGGACCACCAATTTCAATATGTGGGGTTAAACAAGATTGGTCCTATGGATTGGGATCCTTGGCTCATTGGGCTCATCTCACACCATCTAATTATCTTCACTTGATTAAACAAAATTTTTTGATCTTGTGAAAAATCATAATGTTTATGTTAGGACTCAGAGATATATATAACATAGGATAAAGTCTTAAGGCTAAGGTCTCATTTCTAAAAAAATGTGAAATTTAGACACATCTTATTCAAGAAGGGCTTCATCAAACCCAAAACCTAAAATATGAAGAAAAAATGTTAGTAAACATAGACAAGGTCAAACTGGAGCCATGAAAAAACAAGCCAACCAAGTGAAGTTGTGGATGATATTCAAATATAGATAATGTGCAAACATATTAATGACACTCTGATCAAGTGAATCTTCAATTTCAAGGTAAAAATTTACACAATTTGACACATGGGTCCCCAATTTTCATAAATAGGGGTATGTTGACTTCAACATCTCCTAGGAGAAACCTTTAAGGGGAAATCCACTCTTGTGCATATTTGAAAGGTATTTCCTAGGAGATATCTTTAAGGTATTACAAAGGCCTTAAAAATATCACCCAGTAATGCTTTCTGTGTAAAGGAAAATTCCCTATGTTCCTTGAAGGAGAAATCTAATCTTGTGCCTTTTTGAAAGGTATCTTTTAAGAGATACCTTAAAGGGGAAATGCACTCTTGTCATGTTTAAAAGGTATCTCCTAGGATATACCTTGAAGGTATTACAAGGGCTTTAAAAATATCACCTAGTAGTCCTTTCGATGTAAAGGAAAATTGCACTTGTTCATTGAAGGAAAAATCTAATCTCAATCTTATTTGAAATGTATCTCCTAAGAGATATCTTGAAGGGGAAATCTAGTCTTGTGTATGTTTGAAAGGTATCTTATATGAGATACATTGAATATATTACAAGGGCCTAAAAAATATCACCCACTAGTGCCTTCCATGTAAAGTAAATTCCACTTATTCTTTGAAGGAGAAATCCACTATTGTGCTTACTTGAAAGGTATCTCCTAAAAGATACATTGATGAGGAAATCCACTCATGTGAATGTTTGAAAGATATCTCTTAAAAGCTACCATGAAGGTATTACAAAGGCCTTCAAAATAACACCTAGTAGTGTCTTTAATGTAAAGGAATATTCCTATTATTTCTTCAAGGCAAAATCCACTCTTGTGCCTATTTGAAAGGTATCTCCTAGGATATACCTTGAAGGGTCCACTCTTATGAATTTTTGAAAGGTATCTCATAGGAGATACCTTGAAGGTATTACAAGGGCCTTCAAAATATTATCAATTAGTCCCTTCCATGTAAAGGTAAATTGCACTTGTTCCTTAAAGGAAAAATCCACTCTTGTCCTTGTTTAAAATGTATATCTTAGGAGATACCATGAAGGGTAAATAGACTCTTGTCCATGTTTTAAAGGTATCTTGAAGGAGATACATTGAAGGTACTATAGGGACCTTCAAAATATCACCCAGTAGTGCCTTCTATGTAAAATGAAATTCAACTTGTTTCTTGATGTGATAAATATAGTTTTGTCCCTATTTGAAATGTATCTCCTAGGAGATACCTTGAAGGTATTATAGGGGCATGGAAAATATCACCTAGTAGTGCCTTCCATGTAAAGGAAAATTGTGCTTGTTCCTTAAAGGATAAATTCACTCTTGTCCCTATTTGAAATGTATCTCTTAGGAGATGCCTTAAAGGGAAAATCAATTCTTGTCCATGTTTGAAAGGTATCTCCTAAGAGATAAATTGAAGGTACTACATAGGCCTTCAAAATATCACCTAGTAGTGCCTCCTATGTAAAGGAAAATTCCACTTTTTCCTTAAAGGATAAATCCACTCTTGTGATTGTTTGAAATGTATCTCCTAGGAGATACCATGAACATAAAATACACTCTTGTGAATGTTTGAAAGATATATCCTAGGAGATAAATTCAAGGTATTATTGGGGCATTCAAAATATCACCCAGTAGTGCCTTCTATATAAAGGAAAATTACACGTGTTCCTTGAAGGAGAAATCCACCCTTGTGCCTATTTGAAATGTAACTCCTAGGAGATACCTTGAAGGGAAAATCCACTCTTATGTATGTTTGAAAGGTATTTCCTATGAGATACATTGAAGATATTATAGGGGTATTCAAAATATCACTTGGCATTACCTTCTGTATATATGAAAATTCCACTTGTTCCTTGAAGGAGAAATCCACTCTTGTGCCTATGTGAAAGGTATATCCTATGAGATACCTTGAAGGGGAAATCCACTCTTTCACATATTTTATAGGAATATCCTAGAAGATACACTGAAGGTATTACAAGGACCTTTAAAATATTACCTTTTAGTATCTTCCATGTAAAGTAAAATTTCACTAGCTTCTTGAAGGATAAATCCACTCTTATCCCTATTTGAAATGTATCTCCTAAGATATACCATGAAGATGAAATCTAATTATATACATGTTTAGGAGATGCCTTTAAGTTATTACAATGGACTTCAACATATCATTGAGTAGTGCATTCAATGGAAACAAAAATTGCACTTATTATTTGAAGGAAAAACCCAATCTTGCCCCTGTTTAAAATGTATATCCTAGGAGAAATGTTGAAGGTTAAATACACTCTTGTCCATGTTTGAAAGGTATGTCCAAGGAGATACATTGAAGGTACTATAGGGACCTTCAAAATATCACCCATTAGTGCCTTTTATGTAAAATTAAATTCCACTTATTCCTTGATTTAGTAAATCCACTTTTGTCCTTATTTTAAACATATCTCCTAGGATATACCTTAAAGGTATTGCAGGGCCCTTTAAAATATCACCTAGTAGTGCCTTCCATGTAAAGGAAAATTTTGCTTGTTCCTTAAAGGATAAATCCACTCTTGTCCCTATTTGAAATGTATCTCTTAGGAGATACCTTAAAGGGAAAATCCACTCTTGTCCATGTTTGAAAGGTATCTCCTAGGAGATAAATTGAAGGTAATACATAGGCCTTCAAAATATCACCTAGTAGTGCCTCCTATGTAAAGGAAAAATCCACTTTTTCCTTAAAGGATAAATCCACTCTTGTGATTGTTTGAAATGTATCTCCTAGGAGACACCATGAACGTAAAATCCACTCTTGTGAATGTTTGAAAGATATATCCTAGGAGATACATTCAAGGTATTATTGGGGCACTGAAAATATCACCCAGTAGTGCCTTCTATATAAAGGAAAATTACACGTGTTCCTTGAAGGAGAAATCCACCCTTGTGCCTATTTGAAATGTAACTCCTAGGAGATACCTTGAAGGGAAAATCCACTCTTATGCATGTTTGAAAGGTATTTACTAGGAGATACATTGAAGATATTATAGGGGCATTCAAAATATCAACTGGCATTACCTTCTGTATATATGAAAATTCCACTTGTTCCTTGAAGGAGAAATCCAATCTTGTGCCTATTTGAAAGGTATATCCTATGAGATACCTTGAAGGGGAAATCCACTCTTTCACATATTTTATAGGAATATCTTAGGAGATACACTAAAGGTATTACAAGGACCTTTAAAATATCACCTTTTAGTATCTTCCATGTAAAGTAAAATTTCACTAGCTTCTTCAAGGATAAATCCACTCTTGTCCCTATTTGAATTGTATCTCCTAAGATATACCATGAAGGGGAAATCCAATTATATACATGTTTGAAGTGTATCTCATAGGAGGTGCCTTGAAGGTAGTACAATGGACTTCAACATATCATCGAGTAGTGACTTCAATGTAAACAAAAATTACACTTATTCTTTGAAGAAAAAACCCAATCTTGCCCTTGTTTAAAATGTATATCCTAGGGGAAATGTTGAAGTGGAAATACACTCTTGTCCATGTTTGAAAGGTATGTCCAAGGAGATACATTGAAGGTACTATAGGGACCTTCAAAATATCACCCAGTAGTGCCTTTTGTGTAAAAGAAAATTCCACTTATTCCTTGATTC
The DNA here is from genome assembly GCA_037957365.1 of Torreya grandis. NCBI lineage: Eukaryota > Viridiplantae > Streptophyta > Pinopsida > Cupressales > Taxaceae > Torreya > Torreya grandis. The sequence goes on from JARHVA010010007.1 coordinate 80,127, forward strand.
AGTAAATCCACTTTTGTCCTTATTTGAAATGTATCTATTAGGATATACCTTGAAGGTATTACAGGGGCCTTGAAAATATCACCTAGTAGTGCCTTATATGTAAAGAAAAATTGTAATTATTCCTTGAAAAAGAAATCCACTCTTGTCCCTATTTGAAATGTGTGTCTTAGGAGATACCTTAAAGGGGAAATCCACTCTTATGCATGTTTAATAGGTATCTCCTAGAAGATACATTGAAGGTACTACATGGAACTTCAAAATATCACCTAGTTTTTCCTTCTATGTAAAGGAAAATTACACTTGTTCCTTGAAGGATAAATCCACTCTTGTGCCTATTTGAAATGTATCTCCTAGGAGATACCATGAAGGTAAAATCAACTCTTTAATATGTGTGAAAGGTATATATTAGGAGAAACATTGGAGGTATTATAGGGTCATCAAAATATCACCCAATAGTGCCTTATATGTAAAGGAAAATTACACTTGTTACTTGAAGGAGAAATCCACTCTTATTCCTATTTGAAATGTAACTTGTAGGAGATACCTTGAAAGGAAAATCCACTCTTGTTCATGTTTGAAAGGTATTTCCTAGGAGATACATTGAAGGTATTACAAGGGCATTAAAAATATCACCTGGTAGTGCCTTTTGCATATATGAGAATTTCACTTGTTCCTTGAAGGAGAAATCAACTCTTATGCCTATTTAAAAGGTATCTCCTAGGAGATACCTTGAAGGATAAATCCACTCTTTTTCATATTTTAAAGGAATATCCTAAGAGATACCATAAAGGTATTACAAGGACCTTACAAACATTACCTAGTAGTTCTTTCCATGTAAAGTAAAATTGCACTAGTTTCTTGAAGCAGAAATCCACTCTAATCCCTATTTGAAATATATATCCTAGGATATAACTTGAAGGGGAAATCAAATTTTTTTCATGTTTGAAAGGTATCTCCTTGGAGATACATTTAATTTATTATAAGGACCTTCAAAATATCATCCAATAGTGCTTTTTATGTAAAGGAAAATTGCACTTGTTCTTTGAAGGAAAAATCTAGTCTTATCCCTATTTTAAATGTATCTCCTAGGAGATTCTTTGAAGGTATTACAAGGGCCTTAAAAATATCACTTAGTAGTGCCCTCCATGTAAAGGAAAATGAAATAGTTCCTTGAAGGACAAACCCACTCTTTTACCTATTTTAAATGTATCTCCTAGGAGATACCTTAAAGGGCTCCTAGGAGATACCTTAAAGGGCAAATCAACTCTTGTTCATGTTTTAAAGGTATTTCATAAGAGACAAATTGAAGGTATTAGAAGGGCCTTAAAAATATCACCTAATAGTTCCTTTTTTATAAATAAAATTCCACTTTTTCCTTGAAGGAGAAATCCACTCTTGTGCCAATTTGAAAGGTATCTCTTGGGAGATACCTTGAAGGGGAAATCCATTCTTTTGCATGTTTGAAAGGTATATCCTAGGAGATAAATTTAAGGTATTGTAGTGTCCTTTAAAATATCACCCAGTAGTACCTTTCATGTAAATGAAAATTTCACTTGTTCCTTGAAAGAGAAATCCACTCTTGTGCATGTTTGAAAGGTATCTTAAAAGATACCATGAAGAGGAAATATACTCTTTTGCATCTTTGAAAGGTGTCTCCTATGAGATACCTTGAAGTTATTACAAAGGCCTTCAAAATATCACCCTATAGTGCTAAAATAGGAGATTCTATTTTTTGATGACTTGTTTATACAACTACCAGTAGTGTCGTCTTTATAAAGGTAAATGCCACTTATTCCTTGAAGGATAAATCCACTCTTATGCCTATTTGAAAGGTATCTGCTAGGAGATAACTTGAAGGTAAAATCCACTCTTGTGCATGTTTGAAAGGTATATCATAGAAGATACATTGAAGGTATTATTTATTTCATCGTCCTTTTGGTCTTTAAAATAATTATTTCAAACATTTTTTTGAAACAATTTCCTCTAATAAATTAAACTTAGTATTTTATCTGAAGAAATTGCACTTACACTTTTGCCAAATAAATGAATTTTTCTCAATATTTTTTTGTAGGAAAAATTTCCAAAGGGAAATTTCCATTCAAACCTTTTTTTCTAGACACAATGTCTAAGAAAAATAAGGAATATAATTTTTTTTGAAATAATTCAGACTTTTCTTTCAATCTTTTTTGACGTAGGAAAAATGACCAAAGGGTAAGTGCCCTTCAAAAATTTTACTACAGATAAAATGTCCCAAATAAAGGGACCTTACAATTTCCTTGAATGAATTGGAATTATCTCTTTTATTGAAGAAAATAGACATTTTAATATTTGCCTAATGGTAAGCACCCTTTAGACCATTTATTTCATGGACTTTTGCAATTTTACCAAAGTGTAATCTCCCTTTAAACCTTTTACGATAAGAAAAAGTCTAAAACAAATAAAGAATTTCCATATTCTTGATAATATGCAATTATTTTTGACATTTTACCTACAACAAAATTCTTAAAGGGCAAGTACCCTTCTAACTTTTTGAAGCAGACAAAATGTACAAAAGAAATGACCCTTTGATTTTTTTGTGAAATGGTTAGATTGATGCAAGTAGGATTTGGCCAAGACATTTAATTCCTTAAAAATATTTAGCAAAAAAAATGTTTTATGGAAATAGGTGTTCATAATTCTTGACTGAGAAAAAATTCCCAAAGACCTATTTCTATCAAGCATTGTGTTCATGCAAAAAGCCTAGAAAAGTCTAAGTGAAAGACACATTCACCAAGCAAAGACTAGATTAGGACTTAGCTAGTTTTTACATGAACTTGACCTTTTAAATAAATACTTCAAAATGGAATTTTGGATAAGGACTTTGGAATTTACACTTGACAAGGGCTCAATGCAATTTTGGGCACTAATGTTGGCTCTCTCTTGGGGATGTAGACCCCCCTTGGGTGTGCAAAGAACCCTAAAATGTAAGACCAAGCACCGATCCATTACAAAATGAACACACAATAAAAATTATGAATGGAAAGTATACGAATAAGGCCCAAATAAAAGGGTTAGCAAAGTAATGAAAAGACAAATCAATGGTTTTAAAGGAGGCTATGTGACCAGTTAGATCATAGTTCCACTAGTCATTGATTTAGTCAAAGTTGAGCTCTGCTAGATTGTCCTTATGAATGATCTATTCTCTTATCTTGTAGCTAATAATTTCACTTAGGGTGCCATGCCAATCCATGCTCACATCCTAAATTTATTGATTTGAGTGAGATTTGTATGTCATGGTTTCCTTAGGTAGAAGCCATAAATTTAACACCTTTTCCATACTATTATCCTAATTTCATGAAACTAGCCTGTGTTTGAAAAAATAAGCATCTGATGCTAGTTTCCTAAAGACAATTTAAAAATTATTTTTATTATATGAAAACTCCATTCAAAGTATCTCATAGGAGATTCCTTTTAATGTCCTTGTATTTAGTTGAAGGTATGGCAAAGCTCTTGAGTGTAATTCTTGTTCAATACAAAATGATGCAATAATGGATTTTCCTTGTTCAACTCTCTCTTGATTATCTTATAAGGTCTATAATTTTGATGGGTTTGACATTTTATCAAGTAAAAAAGGCACATTTACACCTTGATAACATGTAGAGAATACCTTATACACAAAAATTAATGTATTGTTAACTACCTTCTTTAATTGAAACAACTATTTACTCTTTGAATCCTTTCTACACCACAATAATGATGGGTAAGTTCCACCTCAAGGTATCTACTATGAGAATCCTTTAAGCACCTTGTAATACCTTAATGGATGAATTTAAATTATATCCTTAAGGGTAACCTAAAGGTATCTTAATGGATGACTTGAAATTATTTGGAAAGTTTCACTCCAGGAAGCTTCCAAAATAGGAAGGGTAGAGCAAAAAATAAATTCCCTATGGTCTCAAGATTTACCTTTGAATGTGGATTCTCTATGTATAAATGTTTTAAGATATAATGTTTTTTATGATTAGGTGTTACACACACATAGACAAATATAGTCAAGAATTTTAGGAAAGTTTGATATAGGAAAATTTAAAGATTTGGGCCAAAGGTTACTCTTAGAAGATACCTTGAAGGATATATCCACTCTTGTGCATATTTTAAATGTATCTAATTTAATCCCTTATACACTTCAATAACATTGGGCAAGTTTAAACTCAAGGTATTTGTGGATTGTAATCCATGTTTTGATGTTTTGGGGTACTTAGCCTTTTTATGGAAAGTGGGCCCCATTTCTATCAAGAATTCTAGAGGCAGTTTGAAGGGAGAAATCCATCACCACGGTGATTTTTCTAAGCATCATGGGAATTATAATGGTTTTTTCATAGATCATAATTTCCTCTGACATTTGTAAATCATTCCATAGGAAATATTTTGGTGAGAGTGAGTGTTTTAAACATCAACGGTAGCCACTAGGATATTCCTTCATGGGTAACTTGAAGGTATCTCCTAGGAGATACCTTGAAGATATTACAAACCAAAATAACATTGGATAATTTCAATCTCAATGTATGAAATAGGATATTACTTTAAGGGCCTTGTAATACCTTTATGGGTAACTTGAAGGTAGCTCTTCAGAGATACCTTGAAGACATTAAGAAGACCATCAAGGTAAATGAAAATTTTAGAGCTACAACAAGGTAATTATTTGAATCTGAAACTATGAATGTAATAGGGAAAATTATTTAAATGAATTAAGGTGGAAAGATCATGTGCATAGGGGGACCTAAAATGTGTGCTCTCCCAAGTATTAGAAGGCCTTCAAGTTATCAATTTATCAATGAATAGTGCTTTCAATATGAAGGAAAGTTATATAGGAAGATACATTTAATGTCCTTTTGAATGTATGCTAGAACCATTTGAGGTATCCATTAGAAGATTACTTCTATGGCCTTGAATTACACTTGTAATACCATAATGGTTAACTTGAAAGTATATCCTATGAGATGTATTGTAATAAAACTTCACTCTTGTGCATGATTGAAAGGTATCTCCTAGGAGATACCTTGAAGCTAATTACTAATGGGAATTTTGACACATATTAGAAACATACTTCCCTTCACCTTTCTCCCTTGAAACAAATGTTTGTGTAATCCTTTACACATCAGATTATATTAGTTGGTGCACATAATTTATTTTTGGTTTGGTCATACCTTATTATTTTAAGTGTGAGTTACTGTATATATTATGAATATTTAATATGTAGTTTATATTGTAGTTTATAATTAACATTTGTTGATATACATTTAATCACTATTTAATCACAAAAAGAATTCATGAATCGATGCAATATGCAACTTGTATTTTAAAAAATATCAATATTTAAATCATTTCAATGGATTTGTAAAATGTCCTCAGTTGAAAAAGGAATTCCCACACTTAAAAGGTAGAAGAAGGCCTCACTCGAAGATAATTTGGATAAAAGGTAAAATAAGGCCTCACTTTAAGATAATTTGGATAGAGTATTGTTTAAACTACCAAATCTAAAATTAAATCCACATCAACATATTCTATTTTATGGTGGTGACACAAAATTTCTCGTTGATTGGTATTTTGAATTGTTTAGTCTACCAAACATGCATGCAAATATATACTTTTTTAGAACTAAAATGGGAAAAGAATCTTATTCAATTGTATTAATCCTTGCCTATGATAAGGATGAAATTGAATATGCCCTTCAATTTCAACTATAAGTATGGAATATAAAAAAGGAAATTCTCCATCGAGTTATAGCTAATTTCAATACATTTACACCTAGTAAAATGGAATTGAAAGAAAATAATTTTTCTCCTTATGAAACATTTGGGTTTCATTTGAATAGCTATGATAAACTTAAAATGTTTGGGTTGATATATACAGATAATTTAGTTATTAGAATACAAAATATTTTGAAATTAAAATATGAACAAGGGGCAACAACTTATTCTACATGCCACCATGCAAACATGTATTTAAGACACCCTACAATCATGATAGAAAAAACATTGAAGAAAACAAGACAAGCAAGGGAAACATATTTTTATGCATATTTGAAAGAGGATATACAAATACTCACACTAGTAGATAAAAATAAGATCGAATAAAATGTTGGAGCACTTTTGTTGACACAAATTTATGATCAGACACATAATGAATTCTCTACATGGTATATATCCTCTAGTAATTATGTCATGAAAATTCATGTAGAGCTATGTGAATTGGGGGATGATAATATAAAATTAATAAATCTAAATGAAAGAGGGGTGACTGATATAATTGAATCATTTATAAAACATAATTAAGTTCCAATGAATGATGCTTTGTCAATTCCTTTTGATCCAAGCAACCCTAAATGTGTTATTGAATCAAAAGAAGTCATAGAAGATATGATGGAGAAAAAAAGGTAAGTTTTAAAATTGCAAATGGCCAATACAAAATTACAACACAAAAAAGAATTATTTTAAAGGATGAATATAGTTCACTATGATTGGGAAATAAATGTTCTATTAAAAGGGAAAGATTTTTAAAAACTTATACTCCATTCCATATTGTGCACAATATATTTAACCAATATAATGAAGCCAATGAAATAATTTATAAGTATTTATTTGTAGAAATAATTCAATCTACATGTGAAATAATTCAGCTACCATTATAGGCCCCCATGTCTTTCTCTAAATGTTGATTTGATAATTATTGATCTTTTGCATCACTAAATTTTTTAAGGAAGAACATCTTTGCCTATTTCTTCAGGACTTGATTGATAAAGTTATTATTGGGGCCTTCAATGTATTCGTCATCCACAAACTAGAACATTTTTCTTGAATTTAGACTTCTCTCAACAATTTGTGTGTTGGTGATTTTGATTCCATGAAAGATATGAGTGTCATACTATGGGATCCATATAATAATGGATTTGATTAGACACATATTATATGTATCAATTTTTGTCATGATCTTGCTCATTTTTAGCTACAAGGTTTTACCCTCCATTCACAATGAAATAGATTAGAAGAAGATTTTGACATCTACAAAGATGTACCAACATTTCAAATGATTGGTTCACACAAAATAGGAAGGCCAATAAAAAATGAACTAAATAACATCTTTTCGGAGAAAATTTCTCTACTTTCAATTATTTGGATACATGTGACATGTTAGGGGTATATACATGAGTTGGATTGGTACGTGCTTGTACAAAATTTCAAATAAATTTATATTACATTATATAAACTAAAAAAGAAACAATTTTTAATGTTCAATTTCAAAATTGTTTGACAAATTCAAAGTAACCAATATAAGAACAATTGCTTTGATCAATACCAGGTACATAACATTTTTAATTTATTTTACAATCATTCTTCATTTTTCAAATATAAGATATTAACAATATTTTAATATGTATGATTTATTTTTCAAACCTAATAGGTTAGCAATCTTTTAGTGTGTAGCATTGATGGCATTGCATGCAAGTGAAGAAACAATAATAATAGAAGATCATATCAATGAACATGACACATTACTAGTTGAAGAAGGTAAGATAAGATCATGCATATTTTTTCAATTATATAGTTTTTTATTTATCAATGATTCATAATACTAATATAATATTTCTTCATCTATTTATATCTCAATTAAAACAATTCACAATGCAGCTCTAGAACTTTGTGTCTCTAACACAACAACCCATGACACAACTTTGTAGGTTGGTACCTCCACAAAAACAACATAAGGTAGAAATTTACAATAACAGACATTTTAAAATACAAATATGAAATTAGTTGATGATGAGACGTTTTAGTTACTACATTATATAATACCTTGTAGAGAGTAAAGAACTAAAGTTTCAATGAAATAGTGCACCCATAAAAACTATAAAAAGGAAAAAAAATGTGAAAATACCCTTTTAATAAATGTTTAATTATACAATTTCATAAAAATATAGAATATATTAATTATCTTTATTTATTTACACACATTACAATTGAATTTTTCTTCATCGACATGAGATTGTAGAAGACAATAAAATATAGACTTGCATCAACTTGGGATTTAGAAGTGTGGGTTCATTTTATTGTTGTGTAGACTTGAATTTTGTTGTATTTAATCATTAAAATGTTTTTTTACATGTTTAATTTAACCATTATAATGTTGTTTAAACATTTAATTTATACCTAGCTTAAAATAACATAACATGTGTTATTTTATGTCTTCAATACAATAAATTTTGATGTAGAGTATCCATGTGTTCTTTATCAATAAAAATAATAATTAAGTATAGTGTGTTAGAAAAAATATATTATTATTGATTTAAACAGTTTTTAATTTGATGTGTCTTATTTTAAGTATATGAATGGGGTTTAACTATTAAGGTGTATATTCATTTGAATTTAGTGATAGTGAACTATGACATAGAAGAGTAATTCCTTTTTTGTTTACTATGATGGGATGTATAAACATATAAATATGTATTGGTGTGCATAATAACATTTGATATATTCATTACCATAAGAATATAGATGTTGTTTCAACAATGTTAAATTCTATTCAATGTCTATGAGAAATGAGTTATGGTAGAATGGGACTATTTTAGAATTTAATAAAGTCATGGTCAAGTTATAAGGATTCAATATGAACATATATATGTCGGTAACGTAATCTAAACTGCATATATATGTAAGTTGTGTCCTAGCTATCTGTCAACATTTACTTCACTTAATTTTATTTTAATATTTGAGATCCTACTATCTATGAAAGATATATATTTAGACTACTATAATTTAATGCATTAATATCTCTTAGGAGATCTTCATGTATCCTCCACTAATTTTTATCTATATCTAGAATCTTCCAATAGATGTTATAAATACATGTATCTACAATGTTATCTGCATTCCTAGGATCATCATAGTTGAAGTTGGTAGACTATGAGAGAAGTATGCCATCAATAATATCGAATAGAAACACAAATCGGGTAAGAATGAGTGAGTGAGTATTCAGGAAGGATATGTATTTTGTATGGGCTTAAGAATGGCCATGAAAGTTATGTTGTCTAATTAAACATGATAGCTAATCATTGTTCATATGAAATGTGTTTAATGAATGTTGACTGTAATTCCTAAATGATTTAATATGAATTTTAATATAAGTTGTCAGTTCTTATCTTTGTTCTTTAAAATGTGTTTGAATATATCTTTGTATGTTTTACTATTGAATGGTTTGAGAGTTATATGTATATGTTTGCATTCTATTGTCACTGGTTATTTACCTAACTCTTTCAATACTTCTAGTGGTTCTATCATTTGGCATTGTAAGTGGTTGTCACTCTAAGTGGTATGTTAGTTTCTACATTATATGCATATGTGTGTTATAAAACTAGAAATATAAGTGGTACATCCATGTAGAATGAGTATAGTTACAATGTGCCTAAGCATGTACTTATTTTTATATATGTTTATATGAATATTTATAAGATTAAAGAAAATTCAAAAAAAATGAATCAAATGAAACACATTATGTGTTTATGTTACAATAAGAAATGCAAATCAAAAGTCTATCAACAACCAATCTAGTAAAATGTAAAACATTTTATTAGGAAATTTCCATGTTGTATTTCTTAAAATATAGGATTGTTAATAAATGATTCATTTCTTTTTTAACAAATTACAAACATGTTAAAGGAGGAGCTAAAACCTACTTCTAAAAAAACTATTGATTTTGGGGTTAGATGAATTATTATTTTTTGTACACAAAACAAAAGATATGAAAATGCATGATATAAGGAAAAAATAATATTATAAAATATAAAATATGTCATACTACATTCGATATCATTCTAAAGAAAATTTGAAGGTCACACTATAGTCTTTTTCTCATGTTGGCATTTATTCAATGATAAAGGACAATCATTTGAGGATACTCAATCAAGCCATGGGTTACAGAAGTTCAAATTTTATGTTTGTTTTGGGGATAAGATATTCTAATATGTTCAATATAAACGTAAATAAATTGGATTAAGTTATTTTTAAAGGGACCTTTGGAGATGATTTTTCAATTGCCAACACATTGTTCATTGACTGTAATTCTAAGAATTATGTTACAAATAAAAAATTTAAAATGAGTTATGTTACATCAAATATATATGCTAAAAATTAAAGTCAAAAATATGAAAAGTATTGTAGAAAAAAAATGGCATATATCGTCACATTCTTGGCCCAATGCAAAAATCCATGCTAACAGTTGTGAACCAATGTATAGAAAGATGTAACTTCACCATATTATGATTCTTTCAAGTGTATTTATTTATTATAAACTATAATTATAGTAATAAACATTATCATCAATCTCATATAAATCAATTATATATTATTTCAAATGTAGTTTAATTAATTTCAAATTAATCAATTCTAATTTAGAATTACTTTGATCTGGCTAAGTAAAAGTGGATACTCCATCGATTTATCTTGAAATTTCCAAACTTGATCCATTAGTATATTAACACTTACTCATGAAGATATTCTCAATGAATAACAAATATAATTGTCAAAATATTTTATTATATAGATGAACTAGATAGCTTAATATATTTTCATCCATAATTTGGTTAGTCAAAACGACGCCTTGTGTCCCAATAATGAAAGCTAATTCAAAGGATAAATTATTTTTATGAGGGTATATAAGGGTGACATGAGCTCAAAATAGTCCAATATATTGAAAATGATATGCTCATAAATGGTTTGAAATAATTCAATTTATTTGGAATAAAAAAACATGTTTATGGAAAAAATATTCTCCACTCCACATTAGTGGGTATAATTTAAAATTATTTAAAATAATCCAATTTAATCAAAATTATCTATGCTCAAATGGTTTTAAATAGTCTAATTTATTTGGGATAAATAAAATTTATTTTTGGAGAAAATCTTCTTCACTCCATTTTATAAGTTTAAATTATTCAAAATAGCCCTATTTATTCAAAATGATTTACGCCTAAATAATTTGAAATAGTCCAATTTAGGAGATACCTTGAAATTAAATCCACTCTTGTGCATGTTTGAAATGTATCTCCTATGAGATACATTGAAGGTATTCCTACTTTCACCAGTGCTTTGGTCTTTAGAAGAATTGTTTCAAATATTTTGTGTGAAATAATTTCCTTAAAGAAATTAAACTTGGTATTTTCTCTGAAGAAATTAAGATTACACTTTTACCAAAGAAAGGAATTTTTGTCAAGTTTTTTGTGTGGGTAAAATTCCCTAAGGGCAAGTTCCCTTGGGACTTTTCACTACAAATAAAATGTCTAAAATAAATAAGGACTTTACATTTTTTTTTGAAAGAATTCAAAATTTACTTTCAGGTTTTTTTGTCATGGAAAAAATGCCTGAAGGGCAAGTGAAATTTAGAATTATTTCCCTAGATAAGAGTCAAAAATAAATGAAACTTATAATTTTCTTTAAGTAATTAGACTTATCTCTTTTGTTGAAGAAATCAGACCTTTGCACTTTTACCGAAGGGTAAGCACCCTTTGAACCTTTTTGGATGAGCAAAAAGTTGGAAATAAATAAGCACTTTATATCTTCTTGACAATATGTAATTCTTTTGTATATTTTGCCCATGGAAAATTACTAAAGGGTAAGTTCCCTTTATACTGTTTTCCATGGACAAAATGTCTAAAAGAAATGACACTTTGTATTTTTTGTGAAACACTTACCCTGATGTAAGTAGGATTTGATAAAGACATTATATTAATTTTAACTTTTTTTAGTGGATAAAATGTCTAACAAAAATAAGTTTTTAAAAAAATATATCGATGTAAAAATATTGAAGACCTATTTCTATCACACATTATGTTCATTAAAAAATCCTTAAAAAGTCTAAGGGAAAGACACATTCACCAAAGAAAGACTAGATTAGGAATTAGCTAATTTTCACATGAACTTGACCTTTTAAAGGATCACTTGGAGACAAAATTTGGGCTAAGAACTGAGGCATTTACACTTGACAAAGACCCAGTGAAATTTTAGTCACTAACACTAGCTCTCACCTGAGGTTGTATACCCCATACGGGTATGTAAAGAACTCTAGAACATAAGACTATGTGCCAATCCATTGGGTTACAGAGTCAAGATTTACAAATTTTATCAAACATTCATGAATTCCCAATAAAACATGATATACTAACAAAAAATAGATCAGGAGGATCTGAAAATAAACACATGACAAAAAAATGAAGGGAAACTATACAAATAATGCTCAAAGTAGAAAGGTAAGAAAACAAAAAAAAAAGATAGTGACTGTTTTCAAGGATACTATGTGGCAAACCAGATCATAGTTCCACTAGTCATTGATTTGGTCAAGGTTGAGATCTACTAGCTTATCCTTATGAATGATCTATTCTCTCAACTTGTAGGTTACTATTTCACCTAGGGTGTCATGCAAATCCACACTCCTATCCTAAACTTATTTATTGGAGTGGTATTCTTGCCTTTTTATGTCATGGTTTCCTTGGGGAGAAGCCATGAATTGTACACCTTTTCTCTAGTATTATCCAGATTCCTTGAAACTAGCATGTGTTTGTCAAAATAAGCATCTAGTGTTAGTAGTGATAAATACCTCTAAAAATCTGCTTTATATATGTATGCCACACCCATTTGGTTATGCATGTGGTGGTGAAAATCATTTATACATAACCTTTCCTATGAAGAATAAGTCTCGAAGGAGGTTGATGGATGGCCTAAAAGGGTGCCACATATTTGAAATAGTCCAATCTATTCAAAATGGTCTTCTCAAAAATGGTTTGAACTAATTCAATTTATTTGAAATATAGAAAACATATTTATCAAAAAAAAATTCTCCACTCCACTTTAGTGTGTATAATTTCAAGTTATTTAAAATATCCCAATTCAATCAAAATGATCTATGCTCAAATGGTTTGAAACATTCTAATTTATTTGACATAAACAAAAAAAAATTGGATAAAATCTTTTTCACTCCATTTTATAGGTATACGTCTAATTATTCAAAATAGTCCTATTTATTTAAAATGTTCTATGCCCACATGATTTGAAATAGTTCAATTTATTTTAAGTATAACAAATATATTTCTGGATAAAATGATCTTCACTCCACTTTAGTGGGTATAAATCCATATTATTTAAAATAGCCGAATTTATTTGAAATGATCTATTCCCAAATGGTTTGAAACACTCTAATTTATTTGGAATATAGGAAATATATTTTTTGGAAAAAAATTTCTCTGCTCCACTTTAGAGGGTATAAGTCCAAACTATTCAAAATAGTCCAATTCATTCAAAATGTTCTATGCCCAAATGGTTTGAAATAGTCCATTTTATTTGGAACATATGAAAATTATTTTTGGAGAAAATTTTCTCCACTCCACTTTAGTAGGTATAAGTCTAAATTAGTCTAAATAGTCCTTCATGGGTTACATCTACAAATACAATGACCATTCATGTGGAGACTAGATGAAAATTTTTACAACATATTAGTATGTAATACTATGTTCCATATATAATTATTTAATCACCTACGGATACTCGTACATAAATGTCATTACTTCTATAGATTAGGAAACTAGCAATCCATATTATATGTCATTTTTAGTTACTTCAACACCTTAGGACACTAGCACACCATAGTATATGCCGTCTATAATTTATCCATGACCTCCTGTCAACACACAACCAAATATTCCAAGCTTATCTACTTCACCGTATGTATTCACAAAAAATTAATTAAACATAGTTTGTTAATGTATGTAAATGAATATTAAATTAAAATTTCAATATATGTTTACTTAATTGCTTAATATTTAACTACTTTCATTTGTTGCTTGTATAGATGATAACTTATATTTTAGGTCCCTCATCTAGTTTTGATTTTGTTGATAAGGATATTATTATCATTGAAGTACCTACACTCTTATTGAAAAGGCAAATTGTCATGTTGTTATACTATTTTAATATTTTGTATACACCATAATTTCATTGTGTTTTCCATCTTGGCTTTCCCATCCTATTACGAGAGATAGAGACACAAGAAGAGAGAGGGAAAGACACACAATGAGACACAAAGAGACAGAAAGAGAGAGATAATATTTTATTATCTCTCTCTATCCCCATTTCACACCCTCATTTTATATCCATCTCACTCTTTATCACTCATTCTTATTGTTACTATTTTTTTCTCCTATGTGTTCCTATCTAACTCTCTTTGTGTACTTAAGGAATACTTTTAATCTATATTAAATAAGTTATGTAATTTTATATTTATTTTTTATTTGCATATATGATAAAAATCACTATTATTACCCTATATGGACTATAAAAATATGATGATAACACTAAAATTTACATTAAATTTCCCTATTTTATTTTATCTCTCTATACATAGAAGCAATAATTTAGATTTATGTTAAAATAGGTTTATTATTAATTGATTCATAAGTTACCATTTTCATTTAATTTTTACAAATGATGATAGATGATATAGATACCCTTTATGGATCATAAAAAAATGTGACTGATGGTGTAGTTGTGACTTAAGATTTAATATCTACCCAGAACCACATGATTTGGAGACCTAGTCTAGTAAGAACACATAGTAAAATTATGTTTTTTTATCTTAAATAGATGATATTCTAAACCATACTTATATATGTATACACATATATGTAACCCTATATTTATGTACCATATTATTGTAAATCATTGATATATTGAGGTTGTGTAACCCTAGGCAACCCTTTAGGTGGCATCCAGTGAGTCTAAACTCACCTTGTTGACTTTTTTATTTTTGGAAACTCTATAATTTTCCATATATCCTTTTAATACAATATTTATTTTTATTTTTATGTTGCTTAGGTGTCTTACTTTTTTGAGCTTGTGTCATAATCATTTGATTGTTCAAAGTCTAAGAGGATAATTTCTCACCATAATGAGACATCCAACACCCCAGGTTCTACTTCTATGGAGATGAGGCACAATTTATTTAGAGGAAATGAGAAACATGAGAACTATTTATTTTTTTATGGGTAATTTTAGGCATAATTTATTTCTTATGACTATATAGCCCAATTTGTATAATTATATGGCCTAGATTTTATCATGATATCACCCATTTTTATCTAATTATGGCATAATTTGGATAAACATACATACTAGGGTAAAAGCATAATAGTGTGTCCCACTTTTTGTAGTATTTTTTTGTATTTATTTTCAATTTTTTATTAAATTTTTATGGAAACCTAGTGGGACACATTATTATATTTTGATGCACTATCTGACATATTTATGTGAAGAATACACTATTATAATTCATGTATACATATTTATTTATTATGTCATTATTTATTATCATTTTTATTACATACATTATCCTAATTTAAATTAATGATAAATGTTTTTTTTAAAAATAATGATTGTGTTAATGAATAGATAACTAATATTTAGCTTTCATGAATGTTCTTTAGAAATTATGTCTAGAAAAATAATATTACTATAACATACTTCATTAAATTCAAGAATTTTTTTGTGACGGTTGTTGTGATATGTATCTTGAAAAATAAATATAATGTGATTTAAAACCATATATATAAATCACAATAACAATGTAGGTAATTAATATGAAAATTTAGATGATTAAGATCACAATGTAGGTAATCAAGATCAAAATGCATGTAAATGAAAAAAACACCATTCCACATTTTGTAATGTAAAAAAACTATTTTAGGTGATAAAATATATATCTAAGAAGTAAAAAAAAAAATCCTTTTCATTTATATATTGACAAACATATATCCTATGATTTCACTACATTATTTTGTTTGCAAGGTGGATAAAATGTAAGCACAAATATGGGGATATAATCTCTAACCAAGGACTTTAAAAATTTAAAAAATTCATTTTCTTTCTAGGTTTAAAAAAATTATATTTATGGATTTACCATGTCACTTTTATTTAAAGGCAGAGGAGTTAAAAAGTTAAATACAAAGCACTTTCTATGGAAATGTAATTTTAAACCACCATTTACAAGAAATATAAAATCAACATGAGTTGGGATAGTGAGAATAAGAAAATGGTATGAAGTAAATAGTTGTGGAGTGTAAAAAATCTAGTGATTATTGTGTCCTCTCAAATTTCAGGTGATTAATATTCTATAATGAATTATCTAAGTATTTTTCAATACATATGGACTAATATAATGCATGAGTTTGCAATCAAGAGACAAGAAAATTCATAAATTATGTTATGAGAAAAAGAACAAATATGAGAATACTAAAAAAAAAATTTGATCCACCACACACTTAATTTATATATCTCAAAAATAAAGATGTAAAAATATGATAGTAAACTTGTAAATCATCCATAAAAAACCACAAAGAGCCTAGAATATTCATGTAACTCCCATACATGGGATAACTGATCAAAGAGTAGCATCCACTAACTAATGATGATGGACAAGAGTAACTCCTTATATGTAAGTACACATAATCAAGATAAATCCAAAATTATAGGAATAATCCATGTGTGTAGGAATAATAAAAAATAAAATAAATATAAATATTCTATAGTAACACCTCCCTATAAGCATAACTTCGGTGTGTAGAAGAAATGGGTCTTATAAACAAGGCTAGCTAAGGTAACCATGTAAAAATAAACTTTAAAAAATTAAATAAAAGTAGAAAACCCATAAGAAAAAATTTCCACCAAAAAAAACAAAAGAGGGAGAGTGGGTTAAAAATCCCTAATAGAATCTACAACTAATTGTATCCACCATGTATCCTTTATATGAGCTATCTGGAGTGACTATCGATTGGAAGTAGATAGAATGAAGAGTGGATCACCCTATAATAATGATTATGTATGCCAAGTGATTTATGGATCTCCAACCAAGGTGTGGTTCCTATACAAGGAATTGATCTCCTAATGCATAGTAAATGGGTTAACTTATCCATGCAATTAAGGTGAATTAGAAGCAGAGGTAACAAAATAATGAAGAATGATTTATAACTTTGTATTAGGCTATCCAATACTTGATGAGTCCTAAATTAATGCACATGGTGCTTATAATGTTTTAATTATACTATAATTAGGTGGACCAATAAGTAGCTCCTCAATATCTATAATGTGATAAGGAGATGTAATAGTTGTGTCCCCATCACTATAATAGTCATCTTTGCCAAAAGAGGATTCATCATCACTAGATATGTGATCACACTCAAAAATGTCATCAATTCTATGTGAGTCCAATAAAGAATAATTTGAAATATATTTAGGTATAAATTTTGAGAAAGTATATAGTCATGTCTAATGATTGACTATTCCCACTACCATTGTAGTATCACTGTACAACTCTACGGCATACACAGAATCTAGGGTGAACTAAACTTGTATGTCTAGACAAAGGTAAATAATATGGTATACTAGTAAGATATTAATTTAAAGTGATAAAATACTTATAACATTATTAAATTCTACACCACTCACCTCAATAGATCCTCTCTTGAAAACCCATATAGATGTGTTGTCACCCAATTGTATATTTGACATGTCACAAGGTTCCAAAAAGTTGAACTTTTTCTATGAATACTACATGCGATGAGATGTACTAGAATAAATAAACCATGTAGGATTCATAATTAAAATAAAACTAAGGCTTTTCATTTTATTTTTTCCTTACCATATTATTATTATTTATTTACCATTGTCATTTGCCATTAATGATTCTAGGTTTAATGAACTTGGTTTGTTAGACTCAGGAACACATAGATTATTCCTTTCAACAAGGATAGTTAAGTGATAAATAGACTTTTTTTAAAAATTTATTTTCATCATGATTTGCTAATAAATACCCATATTTGATCCCCTTTTTCTTATGCTTAACACTAGAAGAGGACATCTCATTATTTGATCTTGAGGTGGGAGGATTTTTAGCCTTTTCCTATTAATCATTTTTATTTTGTTATTTGAATCCTTATGTTTCCCATTTATATTAAATTATAGCATTTTTGTAGGAATTCAATGTACCATCTGTATTAACTTATATTTCCATGTGTCTATGAGAGCACTTTTGGTACCATGAAAAGTAGACATGAGTAGAAAGTAATATAGAACTAGTTTTGAGAGTATAGAAAGAACCAAGGTATCATACTTATTATCTACTCCATATTATATTAAAATTAATATCATATATTTGAACTTAGTGAAAACATCATGTAGGGTGTCAACAATTCTAGGACTCAAACTAATGATTTTGTTTTCTAGTTCATGACCTCTCATCAAATCATATTTCTAAAAGAGAGTTTCTAGTGTGGTCCATACTTCATTAGGTGTTATTTAATATTATACATGAAAGAGTATATTATGACACACATAAATTTAAAATAATCAAAATTATTTTCCACAATAGTTAAACCATTTAATATTTTCCATTGTAGAATTTATTTCAATCTTAGTGGCCATTGTAATGTGATGTAAACCCTTGCTCCTTAGAATGACTTAAGCTTCAGATTTACATTTGTGATAATTAAATGGTGTGATTGGACTTATCAAATTAGGATCCATAATTCATAACTAAATTTTTTGTTACATAAATGAAAAGAAGGAAGAAGATTCCCAAGGACACAACACACCCTTCAAAATCAAATATAATCACCCCCCCCCCCCCCCCCCCCACACACCCAATATTTTATCACTTTATAATTTAGTTCATTAAAAAAAAATTACACCAATAGATCAGGTATACAAAATCACTCAATTTTAAATAAAACATCACTCAATTTAGAGTTAGAGTTCAAAAGTTATAATGAACATGGTTTCCCATCATTAATGGTCCATTAATGAAATTTGCACTAAAATTTCCAATGTACTTGACTAAAAATATATAGCTTTAATCAAAATTGGGGTGAGAGTATTTGATCAAAAAATTTATTCCAAAATAACACTAAGTATTTACCAAGTCACCTATGAGCCCACATGTATATTAAAATGGATAAAATTCCACTTGAAGATAAAATAAACCACCAACTATTAAAAAATTTAATAAAATAGATATCATTTTAGGGCATGGATTCGAAATGAATTTGACTTAGATTTTTGTAAAATAATTTTAAAAATATTTTCAAATGATATTAGACAAAGAAGGTTCCAATGGAGGTGTAATTTTCAATATAAGGTGATAATGATGTTGAATATGGTAGTTTAAGACTAGGTTAAAGCTCCAAATCCTATGCTTGGGGAAATGACATAAATAAAAGGGGGTTGTTTGATGTCTAAGGGAAGCCAAAATAAACTTATGAAAATAATTAAATTCATAATTATTCAAACATAGGTCTGAATTTTAAAACACTATAGAGAGTAAAATCATATTAGTCAACATGTATATAAATTAGTGCCTCCAAATGTTCTATTCCTAAAGGAAATAAGTTCCAGACATGGATTTCATCATTTTATTGAAATAAATTGAATGTGATGGATGTTTTCTTCATTCTTAATACAAAATTAACCTCTTTGTGCCATCCAAAAAAAATAGTACATGCCACTTGTGAGAGGATCCAAGTAAAGCATCTTTGATGGAAACTTAGGTGGAATGCTACTAAAAAATAGATAAGGGAAACATGATGCCCTAAAACAATGTAAAAGTGACCAATTAATATGAAATATTCCCTCGTTATAATCTAAATCATAGTCTATATAAGGACAAAATGTAATTTTTATAGGGCGGTTGGTTCGATCCAATCTCGTAAACTCTTACAATTTCCACATTGATTGATGTTCTAGGTTAAAGTTCAAGGCACCATAATATCAAGAAAATAACCAATATATTCAAGTCCTTTAATGTCTACAAAAAAAATCTCCCATTAAAATTTGGAAAACTATTAAAATAAAACTCATGTTTTCTAAATAGATAAGAAAAACAAAAATCACATTCCTAAACCAAAATGGTGCTCTTAAACCATATTAAAGTATTTTCTAGGACCTCTAGATCAATAGAATGCATGGGTTTGAAATTAAGATATAGTAAAATGCATAATCTTTATTGTGAGAAAAAAATATGATAATACTTAAAATTATTAGATTCCATCCACCACATAGTTCATGTCAATAGCTCACAAATAAATATGTAAAAATAGGAGAATAAATGTGTAATCTTCCATGAACAACCACGAAGAGAATAGAATTGGTATGTAACTCCCATACATAGAATAACCAATTAAAGAATAACATCCACTAGATAATGATGATGGAAAATATTAACTCCTATGTTTGAGTAAACCTCAGCAAGATAACTCCACAAGTGTAGGAATAATCCATGTATGTATAAATAATCCAAAATAAAAGGAAAATGAATATCCTACACTAACATGAAAATTTATAATAGTGTGATTATATAAATTACATTTATGCTAAATTAGATAAATTAAACAAATGATAATGTTATGCAAGTTAATTATAGAGAAGAAAGTAACTATAGTACTAAAATATTTACAATGTTAGTGTGACTTAGAAAGATTTAGTTGTTGATAAAATTTAATAAACCTTGTTTGGTGTGCAAATTTTTTAAGTGTGTGAGGAGTATTTTCAATACAAATTTGAATGATGGGAATATGATAATCATATAATATTACATAAAATTCATATCTCACACACACCTTTCCCCTTATTTACTATCAATAAGACTTTACACTCAATTTCATGTGTGTATTTCATTAACATACATAAATATTTTAGGCATTTGGATATATATTTCCTTATTTCATTTAATCAAACATAATTTTTTATTGATTTACTCTCCTAAATTTATAAATATCAATGAAAATAAGTTGTCTGTCTCTCCAAATAAATTATGTAAGTAGTTGTAGGTGAGCTGTGAATGGTAGGCATACACCGTCGAACTATATAGTTTCATAGGTAAGTCTTATGATCACCCCAAATAACATTATGTCCAACTCATGATAATATATAGATAATGACACATATTCTCTCATATCCAAATCTCTCTTTAAAGGCAAGATTTAGTCAAAAAAATTAGTATGTATTGAATTGTTAATCTAATCGACTATATTTGAAAATGCATGAATGGAATTGAGCCACAATTCTTAAGGTATTGTAGTAAAAAATTTTAGGTAGGTATATGCATCCCTAAAGAGAATCTTCTCATCGCTAAGGGGAAAATAGAACAAGCTTTGCACAACCATTGGAGGTGAATTGTTAGGGGAAGAAAGAAACTATCAAATCTTATAGTTAAGTATGCAAGTGATTTTATCAATCCCCATAGTATTATCTCCCAATGGGGATGAGATATAAATAAATATGCTTTTTATCTCATATCCAATTCTATCATTCAAGAACATAACTTGGTAAATACAATGCTTATGTGTTGAATCATTATCCCAATCATAGAATTATCTTTGTGGGTGCATACACATGGTAATATAAATTAATGAATGTCCTTAGGATATTATAGGTTAGGCACGTTAGTCAAAATTTATAAATATTCAAATGAATCCCTGAATAGAATCTTCTTGTTCTTAAGGGTAAAATGGAACAAACTTTGCATAACATTGAAAATGAAATGTTAAGGTTATATATGAACCATCAGCTCCTAAAATTTAACAAGTGAATTTTTTGAGAACATTTCAAAGGATTATATTGAAATAAGGATGAGGTATACATGGTTACAAGTTATCTCTCATAGAGAACTTTATTTCAAGAGTATAACTTAGTCAGTAAAACACATACGTGTTGAATCATTAGCTCAATCGATGAATTATATTCACAAATATGTCTATGTGGATGTATAAACACATGAATGGAATTAATATTAACTCTATCCATCCCAAAATTAAATTTTTATAGGTGGTTAGATGCATCCCTGAAAATAATCTTCTTGTGCCTAAAGATAAAAATGGAATGAACTTTCTTGTACTAATTGTAGGCAAACTATTATGGGTAGATAGGAACTCTAAAGTCATATAGTTTCATAGATGAGTCTTATAAGGATCCCATATAGTATTCTCTAATACTTCGGATGATGGATAAATTGTTACACATTTTCTCTTGCACCCAAATCTCACTTTTGAGACAAAGACTTGGTTTCTTGAATGCTTAAATGTCAAATCATTATACCAATTGATCAACCATATTCTTGAATTCATTAGTATGAGAATATAAACATATGAATGACTTTAATACATAATTTTCCAATCCTAAGAGTCAAAATATCAAAGGTGTTAGATGCATCCTTGAAGATAATATTATCAAATCTAAGGGTAAAAACAAAATGAACTTTGTGTATCCATTGAAAGTGACCTATTAGGGGTAGTGATTAAAAGTTATTTACTATATTTTCATGATAGAGTGATTTGATTACCCCTTAGAGGATTTTATACCACTCAAGATGAGGGATAAATGGCAGTAAGCTTTATCTCATTCATAAATCTCTTTCAAGACCAAAGGTTGGTTATTAAAATGTGTAATTTTTGACTCATTATCCCAATTCATGAACTATATTCATAGATACATTTATTGGGAATATAAATTCATGAATGTTATTTCTCTACCTCCATCATACCCATGAGTTAAAAGTTTCAAGCAGTCATATGTATCCCTGAAGAGCATTTTGTTTTCCCTAAAGGGAAAAATGAAACAAACGTGGTGCAACCATTGTAGGTGAATCATGAGGGGAATAGATAAACTGTTAGCATTTACTATTTCATTGGTGCATCATATAATCACCTTTATATAATTATTTTCTACTATGATGACGTATAAATGATGACACATTTTATATTTTAGTCAGATCTCTTTAAGACAAAATATTAGTTAGTAGAATTTCTATCTCTCGAATCACTATCCTAATTGATGAACCATCTTTTCAAACACACTTAAATGTGAATAAAAATGTCAAAATTACCTTCATGCATGATCTATTAGGACCAAGATATGAAACTTATATGTGGTTCAATGTATCTCTTAATATAATCTTATAATCCTAAGGTGAAAACATAATGAAATTTGTGAGGCCATTACAGGTGAACTATGAGTTATAGAGACAAACCATTAGCTCTTATGGTTGTACATATGATTTATTTAATCACCCTTATAGGATATTTTCCCACTTTTAATGATGGATAAATCAAATCACACTTTATCTCATATCTATATCTCATTTTAGACCAAAAATTCATTGATATAGCACATATCTCTAAACACATTACTCCAATCTGTGAACCATCTTGATATACGCATATTTATAGGCATATAAATTATGGAACTAATTATATCCATGAATCTTCACACCATATATTTAAATGTTTAATGCATCCAAACACATCCCTTAAGATAATATTTATGTCCCTAAAGGGAAATTAAAATGAACATTATAAAGTTGTTGTAGGTGAATCATGAGTATAGAGATGAATTGTTAGATCCTACATTTACATGAGTGAGTCATATAAGCACCCCCTATAGGATTATCCTGAAAATAGAATGAGTAAAAATGGTGGAACATTTTATCTTGCATCCAAATCTCTCTTTTATGATGTAAAGTTGGTTAGTAGAATGTGTGTCTCTTGACCTATTAACCTAATCGATGAATTGCATTCGTGGATGTGTCCATATTTTCATATAAATTTTTGAATTAAATTATTTAATGACTTTTTAATATCAATAATCTAGTGATTCATGCATTTAAAATGTATACCTTAAGATAATAGTATTTTTTACAAGGGAAAAACTAGGTGAACCTTGTATATGTGTTACAGAGATGAATTATTAGCTCATACAACTACACAAGGGATTATTATAAGCACCCACTAGAGGATTATCTTTCACTAATGTCAATAGATAAAATGTGTCACTCTTTTTATCAAAGACAAATCTCTCAATTGAGATTCGAAGTTGGTTAATAGAATATGTATCTCTTGACATGTTATCCCAATTGATGAAATATCTTTATGGATATATTTGGGTGGGTGTATAAAAATTGTAATGGCCTTATTAAATGATACATTAGCAACCAAAGTAAAATGTTTAACATAGATGATTTTATCCCTTAAGATAATCTTTTCATTTAGAAGGAAAAAAATTGAACAAACTTAGTATAACTACTATAGGAGAACCATGAGACATAGAAACAAACTGTCAGCACCTAAAGTTGCACATACACATCCTATGATGACCCATTGGACTATTATATACAACTATAGGTGTGGTAAAAATATGGACTGATTTTATCTCATAACTAAATCTCTCTTTTAAGACCAAAAGTTGGTCAGTAAAATGTGTATCTCTCAACTCACTAGCCTAATTGATGAATAATATTTTTAGATGAATCTATATGGGATTGTAAGAACTTGAATACCATTTTTTCATGATCCATTAAGGCCTAGATTAAAAATTTACATGTGTACATATGCATCCCTTAAGATAATCTTATCATCCCTAAGTGGAAAAATAGAATGAACTTTATGCAACCACTATAGGTAAATATTGATTCATAGAGACAAACCATTAACTCATACAATCAAGCATGTAAGTCCTCTAATCACCTTGTACATTATTCTATCCCACTTGGGAGAAGACAAAAATTATAGCATATTTTTCTCTCATATCTGAATTTAACTTCACTTGTTATCACAATTGATGAACCATATTCATAGACAAATTTGGATTGGTATATAAAGTCAAAAAAATGAGATGGCTTGAAGAATAAAATAAGATAATCTTCTCATCCATAATGGAGAACTTGAAAAAACGTTTTGTGAACACTACAATTGAAACATGAATCATAGATATTAAACATAAGTGACTATAATTTCATGGGTGATTCCTATTATCACCCCATTGAGGCTTCTCTCCTACTTGGTATGAGGGATAAATGGTAACATGTTTTCTTTGGAAAGTAAATGTCTCTTTTAGGACCAAATATTTGTTAGTAGAACATGTATCTCATGTATTATTAGTTTAATAAATTAACCATATTAGTGAACACATAAAGATGTGTGAATAGACATATGAATGATCCTTCTAAATTTTATTTTGATCCTTAGATTGTAAATTTTCAAGTGGTCAAATGCATACATGAATATAATCTTGTCATCGTTAAGAGAAAATATGGATAAAATTTTGTGCAACCACTGCTAGAGAACCATGAGTCATAGAGAAAAATTGTCATCGCCTACATATGCATGAGTGATTATTCTAATAAAACCCAAAATTATTATCTCCAAATTGGGTTGAGGGAGAAATGACAAAATGTTTTCTCTCATAGTCAAATTTCTCTTTCAGGATTAGAAGTTGGTCAGTAGAATGTGTGTCCCTTGAATCACTAGCATAGATGACAAATACTTTTCTTGTATGAATGAAAATGGTCATAAAAATGTTGTAACTTCCTTTTTACATGTTATTTCAGGCCTCATATTCAAAATTTACACATGGTTAGATGTTTTCCTTAACAAAATAATATAATTCCTAAGGGGATAACGAAAGGAACTTTGACCAACCATTATAAGTAAAACATGAGTCATATAAACAAATAGTTAGATACAATATTTTCATGAGTGATTAATATAATAAATCCCTATAGTATTATATCCCAATTATAATAAGGGTGAAATGGTGGGACATTTTTTCTCATAGCCAAATATCTCTTCTGAGACCAAAAGCTGGTTAGTAGAATGTGTATGTCTTGACACATTATCCCAAGTAATTAATCCTATTATTAAACACATTTATATGGAATATAAATTTCATAAAAGATAATATTTTAGGCCTTAGAGTCAAAATTTACAAGTTTTTATATGCATCCTATCCCTTAAAAGAATCTTTTCAACCTTCGTGGGTAAAATGCAATGAATTTTATATAGCTGATGCAGGTGAAATGAGTCATAGAGACAAACCATATGTTCCTAAATTTTAATGGAAAGTAAAATTAGTAGAAATTATAGTATTATATAAAAATTTGTATGAGGGATAAATGAAAATTCATTTTCTCTCACATACAAATATTTCATTTTGAGACTAAAATTTGGTCAATATAATGTGTATCTCTACATTCACTAGCCCAATCATAAAACCATATTTACATATGCATCATAATGGAAAATTAAATTATAAAATTTAATTTTTATATAAATTATTAGGTTTTAGGGTCAAAAATTACATACACTTGTATCGATTCTATAAGATAATATAATTCTCTATATGGGGAAAAATGGAACAAACTTTGTGGAGTTTATTCAGGTGTAGCGCCAGTCATAGAGATAAACCATCAACTCATAAAATTACATGGATGAGTCATATTATAACCCTCTATAATATTATCTCAAACTCATGATATGGGGAAAAATTTATCGTGTTTTCACTTCCATCTATTTATCTCTTTTGGGATCAAAATTT
This sequence comes from Torreya grandis, assembly GCA_037957365.1. NCBI lineage: Eukaryota > Viridiplantae > Streptophyta > Pinopsida > Cupressales > Taxaceae > Torreya > Torreya grandis. The sequence continues at coordinate 106,559 of JARHVA010010007.1, forward strand.
GGTCATTAGAAAGCATGTCTATTGACTCGTTAGCCCTATCAATGAACCATTTCATGGGAACATACATATGGGTTTATAAATGTTATAATGGGTTCCATACATGATTTTTTTGGAACTAAATTTTATCCTTGGATGTGGTAAAATGAATCCCTTAATATAATATTCTAATCTTTGAGGGAAAAAAAAGAATGAACTTTCCACATCCACTACAGGTGAATCATGAGTCATAGAGATGAACCATTAGTACATAATTTGATAAAAGTGAGTCCTATGAGAACATTATATATTATTTTCTCCAACATGTGATGAGGGTTAATAATTAACACATTTTACCTCACTACCAAATCCCTCTTACAAGATGATAAATTATTTAATATAATGTCTATCTTTTGACTCAATAGCCCAATCGATGAACCATATTTGTAGATGTATTTAGATGGAATATTAACACTATAATGGAATTAATTGACACTCTATTATACTATGTATTTTAAATTATCATGGGGATTAACACATCCCTTAAGATAATCTTCTCATCCTTAAGGTAAAAAATGTATCTAAATGTGTGCAACCACTACAAGTGACTCGTGAGTAGTAGAGACAAAATAATAGATCCTAAATTTGCATGGATGAGTATTATGATAATATACTTGAGTATTATCTAAAAATAATGATGAGGGATAAATGGTGGCATGTTTTCTCTCACATCTAAATTTCTATTTCAAGATAAAAAATTTATCAGTAGAGCACGTATCTATCGACTCACTAGCCCAATCAATAAACTATTTTTGTGGATACATAAAAATGTGCATATACATTTTGTAATGTAATTAATTTATTCTCTTTTATTCCTTATAGTAAAATGTTACATGTAGTCTGATGCATCCCCCATGAGAATATTCATGTCTATAAGTAGGAAAATGAAATGAACTTTATGCAATAGCATTACGCAAACCATGACACATAGATACAAACCATAAACTCCTATAGTTTTATAGGATAGTATTATTAGTATCCATTAAATGATTATTTTACACATAGGATGAGGGATAAATGAAAAAAAATTGTATCTTACATCCAAATCTCTCTTTCAAAACCAAACTTTGGTTAGTAAAACACATATGTCTTGACTTATTAACCTAATCCAAAAACTCCCTTGGTGGTCATATTAGAATGGTAATATAAATTATTGAATGTATTTATTTCATGATTTACTAGGACACAAAGTTTAAACTTTCACATCATCAAACACATCCCTTAAGAAAATATTCTTGTCCCTAAAAGGAAAAATGAAATGATATTTATGTAACCACTATACACAAAATATGAGTAATAGAGACAAACCATCAGTGCTCATAATTGTACAAGATATTATTTGAGAACCCCATGGATGGATATATACAAATTGGTATGAGGGTAAACTTATGACATGTTTTTTTGGTGCAACTAAATCTCTCTTTTAGGACCAAAATTTTCCTAATAGAATTAATATCTTTTGACTCACTATCTTTAATATACTAATTCAATTTATGGATGCATCTAGATGGGTGTATATATTATATAATGGATTTTATACATGTTTTTTCATACCCCAAATTTGAAAATTTTATGTGGATGGATGCATCATTTAATATTATCCTCTCATCCTTAAGCAAAAAATTAAAAAAACTTTGTGCAACTACAATAAGTGAACTATGAATCATAGAGATAAATTGTTACCTCATATAGTTTCATGGGAAAGTCATATGATAACCATTTAGAGGATTCCATACCACTCATAATAAGGCATAAATGGTTATACATTTTCTCTTACATCCAATCTCTTTTTTGAGACAAAATATTGGTCAGTACAATGAGTATCTCTTGACTCATTATCCAAATCCACGAACTATCTTTGGGGGAATGTTTCGATAGGATTATAAATTATGGAGTTGAATTTTTAAACACTAAATCATGACTAGGTGTCTAAAGTTTCATGCAATTGAATTTTAGTGGCCCATATGGAAATAAGCTTTGGATTTTTTTGGAAAATCTCTAAGAATTTGATGTAAAAGTTTGGAAAATGTTAATAGACAGTGTTTAGGTGAGAAAGTGAATGGACATGAAAACAATAATGATGTGAAAAAATTATATAGGTGTGTGATTATATAGAAAACTCATAGACATGCTATGACATATTTTTTCTAGATCACACTTCTTTATCATCAAATGATAGATTTGATGGTGAACTATAATATTTCTACCGAATGACATCTATGTTTCCATCTAATATAAAAGTTTTCAAAAAACAATAATGTTGTTATTCAACATCAATACTACCAAATGCCAAAAATGTTATCATTTGACAGTAATGCTATCAAATGGTAGTAATACTATCATTTCATAGCAATGTTATGATAGTAACAATATTGCTCAAAAACATTACTATCAAATAATTGAGATCACTATTAAATTATAACATTGTTGTCATTTAATAATGTTTATATCATTAAACCAAATTTCCACCATTTTATAGCATTACTATCGATAGAAAAAATTATTGTCATTTGGGATCATTACTATCAGTTGGTAACATTATTATCATTCGATAGCTTTGGTGTCACTTGGCAGTATGTTGTAATTCCACACAATCACTTGACATATTATTCATCCCTTTCTTACTAATGAATATTTCCATAATGCATATATGGGTGGATGTATATTTAAATATAATGGTGAATAAGCTCATATTAACTTTTGATGGAGTCGATAACTATATTTATATGTATGAAATTTGGTTTAAATAGTAGCCGAGTCAACCTAGAAAACTAACCCACACCTAGATAATTTTAGGTGAGTCTAAAATGTTAATTACCCCATACAATAGACAAATTCAAATTTATAAAATCAAAATATTAATTAATTAATGAATAATATCCAATAAAATGTAGCCTAAACATCCCTTAAGATAATCTTCCCATCTTTAAGGGTAAAAATAGAATGAATGTTGCATATCCACTTTAGGTGAACCATGACTCATAGATATGGACCATTATATCTCACCATTACATGGATGATTCCTATGATAATTCCCTAAAGAATTATATCCCATTCAGAATTGGTGGGACATTTTATTTCATAGTAAAATATCTCTTTCAAGACCAAAATTTTGTCTATAGAATGTGTATCTCTTGACTCATTATCCCAATCAATGAACCATGTTTTAAGATGGCTTTAGATGGTAATATAAACACTATATTAAAATTTTCCCATCCTTTATCAATCCCTGTATTCAAAATTTTCATGTGGTTGGATGTATTCTTTAAGAAAATCTTCTCTTCATTAAGGGGTAAATTGAAACAAACTTTATGGAGCCTTTGGAAGAGAACTATGAGCCATAAAGATAAACTATTAGGCATTATAGTTGAAGAAGAGATTAATTTTAGCACCCCACTTATAATTATCTCCAAATATGTATTAGGGATAAATGTAGGCATGTAATGTATGGCATCAAGATCTCTCTTTCAAGATAAAAATTTGGCTAGTGTAATGCATATTTCTTGACATGCTAGCCCAAATAAAAACCCATATTCATAAATGTGTCTAGATGGGTATATAAATGTTAGAATGACCTCCATATTAAATTATTTTATACCTAGAGTTAAAAAAACCTGAAAATAGATACATCATTTAAGATAATATTCTCATCTTTAAGGAGAGAAATCAAATCAAATTTGTGCAGTCATGTTATAGGTAAACCATGTGTCATAGAGATCAACTGTCAACTCTTATATCTAAATAAATGATTATTATGAGATATCATAAAATATTATCTCAAAATTATGATGAGGGATAAATGGTTTCATATTTTATCTCTCATAAATATTTATATTGAGATAGAAGGTTGGTCAATAGAATATGTATCTCTTGACTCGTTATCCCTATCCATGAATCATCTTCAAATATTCTTCCTAATATGCATATAATCACATGAATGACCTTTGTATGTGATATGTATATAAATATATTTTAAATTTTCATATGGGTGGATGCATACCTAAAGATAATGTTCCCATCCATGAAGAGGAAAACATAAAAAACTTTGTGCAGCTGATGTAGGCAACCCATGAGTCATAAAGATTAAGGATTAGTGTGTATAATTACATGGTAAATTAATTTAATCACACCATATATGATTATATCTAATTAAATATTATGGATAATTATGTCACATTTTCTTTTACATCCAAATTTCTCTTTCAGGACCAAAATTTTGTTATTACAAAGTGTATATCTTGACTCCCTACCCCAATTGATGAACTATCTATGTAGATTCTTATGGATGAGTGTATAAATGTATGAATTAAATTCATATATTCTTGGTTAGGACATGGATTTAAAACTTTCAAGTGTCTAGACACATCCCTTAAGATAATATTCTCATCCTTAAGGGTAAGAAGGAATGAACTTGGTGAAAGCATTGCAAGCAAACTGTGAGTCATAGAGACAAACCATCAATGCTTAAAATTGCATGCATGATTATTAAGATAAATAAAAATATGGTTGTATTATATTTGGGATGAGGGGTAAACAATTACATGTTTTATATCATATCCAAATATCTCTTTTCGGACAATTTTTTTTCCAATATAACTTAGACCTTTTGACTTAGCAACCCAATTGAAGAATAATCTCTAGAGACACATCTAAATGGACATATAAATACATGAATGGAATTAAGTTTCAATATATAAAACATATGTTCTAAAATCTCATTTATTTATATGCATCCCTTAAGAGAATATTCTTGTCCTTAATAGGAAAATAAAAAATTGTGGTGCAGGTGGTGTAGGAAAAATATGAGGCATAGAGATGAAATGTTAGATCATATAATTTCATGAGGAGTCCTCTGAGAAACAACTAGAGTATTATAGCATATATGGGATGAGGGATTAAAAAATACACATTTATACCTTATAAAAATTTATCTTTCAGATTAAAATATGGTCAATAGAATGTGTATCTCTTGACTCACCAACCCAATTGATGAATGATCTTTTTAGGAATGTCTAGGTCAATGTATGAATTATATAATGACATTTTCACATTTTCCATTGATCCACAAAGTCAAAAATTACACACAAATAGATGCATTCCTTTATATAATCTTCAAAAATTTTAGTGGGGAAATAGAATGAACTTGGTGCAATAGCTATAGGCAATCCATAAGGGGTAGAGATGAACTGTAAGTTTTTGTAGTTACATAGAGTAGTGTTATAACCACCCTATGAGATTGTATCCCACTTAGGAAGATTAATAAACTTATCTGATTAACATGTATTACTTTATAATCTTATCTTTGTTTCAATAGGTTAATCTTGTTTACTCACAACACCAACCATTTGAAGGTGGAAGCTCATATGATACACGAACCTATATTAAATAAGTTAGTAATAAATTAAAGTAAAAATAAATACATAATGACTAGATAGTTTCATGTTAAAGAACACTAAATTAATTGGATATAATTTAATATTTGAAAATGTACCTCACATTGAATACCAACCTTAACAACTCAATCAAACATACCTTTAGGATGAACTTTATTTTTAAAATTTTCAATAATTATTTCATTATAGGATTCATGAACATTACATAAACATTTGTTGTGATTATTTTGATGGAATTCCATCAATTGAATATTTTTATAGATAGGCAAATTTGAATAACTAATTATCACCCTAATTGTTTCAAAGACCTTAGATAATAATTGCTTTATTTTTTTATGAAAATACATAATAATTCAAGTTACTTTAACCACCACATATCTTGTGGGATAAATAATGTCTTCTCCATCTATGAAAATTATGGATAATTTTATTTTTGACACTATATAATGATACATGTAGTAGTCTATTCCCTCTTTATTATCCATTGGCACAATTACTATGAAAAATTGGCCTACATATAAAATGTAATCAAATTTTTAAGGATATGTATGGAAAAATTAAAATATCACTAGTGTTTAATGGTAAAATTAAATTATAAAAAGTTGTACCTAGTTTGATAGTATTTGAGATGTGGTCAAAGTCAATTATTGATTCCATTTCATGATTCTCTAGTGGTTGGAAAGAATCACTAACCTCCATATACCTTAGGGGTATACAGTACCATTTTTAAACCTATTATTTTAACTCACATTCATTCTAATCCAATTTCATATAGCCTAAATAAAATCATTCCATATTCTAAGTATAAATAATCTATGAATTAGAATTTGAGATTTGGATTGATTGGAAATAACTCAATCAAGGTAATGTACAAAAAATTTCATACATTGCCTTTTTTCTTCCTCCATTAACCAAAATAATATTCGCACATCAGAATATTTAGTTAATCCATGAAAAAAAATCATTATACCAAGCCACAATACATAAAACATCATTAAAATCAACACCATGATTGTGATTCCCTTTCCCTTTCTAAATTATCTTTTATACATGTAAATACACCATCATATTCCCCTTTTCTATGTCCATCCTTAAATTAAACTCAAAATTTTTTTACCCTGCTATTCTTATGCATCATGCTTAACCAATAAAAAATTTGAAATTATTGAATTATTTTGAATAATTATCTAACCAAATTTATAGTATACTTAAATAAATTTATATCAAATTAATATTAAAATAAATTGTTTCAAAATAACCTTGTTAAAAATCTAAATAATGATATTTTTCATGGCTCATGTAAAAGTGGCACTCCCTTGAAATATTTTAACTATCCTATTTGTTATCAGGTAGCGTTCGAATGGAATATGCATAAAGAATCCAATTTGAATTAAATTATAAGATTAGGATTGAACTTAATTTTCTAGTTGTAGTGTGTATTTTTCATCAAATTACACAACTAAAGTAATGACCCCAAGTAACAAGCTGTATTTGAAAAACTTGAATTAATTATCTAACCTTTTTTTTGCTATCTGTGTCATGCATATTGATATATAATATTATTTTTGAATTAAAAAATGTAATCATATATAAATACTTGGTACATAACCAAATCACATATTATTAACTCTTTCTCCATGTTTTAATGCATACTTTACATATTTGTATATGTCAAAATCAACTAGTTTATTTCCAAATTCCCATGAAATTTATTTGTATAGATAGCTAGTCAATTGTGACAAAACACAACAAGTGTTATATATTCCATCTAAAAATTCTTTATAAAAAAAAAAAAAATCATCAAGTCTTTGACACAAAATACTTAAAAATAAATATTTGATGTTTTAGGTGGAGAAGCCATGATATACTTATGCATAATTTCGTCACTATGTAAAGTACAATGTATATGACCAAAACATAAAAATGCATAGTAAATTTAACATGGATCCTTAAAAATAACATGTGATGTGTGTTTGGTTAATTTTAACATAAAAATTCTTGTACATATCTAATTATCTTTGGCTAATTCCCATTTTACCATTAACTTTTCTAGTAAACATTTTTAAAAATTATGATTGGTTCATGTGGAATAAATGTTTTACATGTAGCTCATTTTTTTTTAACATTTTATTATTTTAACAACATATGTTATATTATGTGAGAACCTTGTTTTTTCATGCCAAAAATTTTCAATAAAATTTCTTATTCATTCAACTAATACCTTGTCTTTTCATGGATGTATACAATTAAATGCCCAATAACTTGTGAGTAAAGGGTCATCTGGCATTATTCTTTGTTTTACGAAGTTTATTAATTTTTTCCTATTCAAATTTAGGGAAGTAATTTTTTGACTAATAACATGAGATCTAGATGTTGACTTTCTAATTATATATTATATTATTAATTGTCTTACTACATTACTATTTTTTTCAATTTTTATTCCATGTTGCATTAAATACATTAACTAGATTATTCACTATTTCATTATTTATTCCTTGTATATTGCATGATATTGACCCTAAATTATGCATCAAATGACATATTTCTTTCATTTTCATCATTTAGAAAAATAGCTAACATCATTATATATTAGTTTAATTCTCAAATGCAGAGTCACATACACATTGAACATGTTATTGATATGTTCTTGTTGAAAATTTACCTTCCATAGGTTATAATATTTTATCATATATTTCAATAAAATATGTTGATGTTCATCACATTATGCTTAGAGGTGGGTGAAGGAGATACATTATTTAATAAAGTGAATGGTGTTATTACTTTAACCATAAAAGGGATATTTGAGTGTTGGTTAAAACTAACATACATATCTTAGATAAATATATGTAAAATACACTAATAGATATCATTATCAAAGCACCTATTTCATATTGAGTTGTGATATTAGTGGAATAGATTACTCAAGAATGATATATATCAATATAGTTTACATAAATTTATCTAATATATGTATGCTAGTATTATATATGTATATTAATATATATAATTTTATAATATTATAATATAATTAAATTATAAAATACTATAATATACTATAATATATAATAATATAATATAACATAGTATTACACCAATAGGTGTTCCTACAATGGCATTCGGGGGTGGAGGTTGGGAACTGTAATGGTGTGAGAATGTTAGCATTTAATTATTTCAAAGTTGAAAACATAAAATAAAAACTAAAATAATTTAATTATTTCAAATCCCACAAGATTAAATAAAAACAAAACAACCACATAACATAACAGTTTAAAAAAATAAAAAATATATAAATACAAACAAATTCAAATATAAATTTAAAATACAACGAAGGAAATAAAAATTATAGAAGAGTAAAAAAATAGGTTAAATTGAAATTTCATTCCAATTGTGAAGGTAAAATATATACTTTTAAAATAAATAATCATATTACCACATTATATATATATTATTACATCATATTTATTAGTAATCATAACAAAAAATTGGAAAAATATATTATCATAAAATTTATGAGTAATATATAAATTTTACTCCACTATATTTATAAATAATTAGATAATCTTAACTACCACATCATATTTATAAATAATCATAACTAGCATACATATCTTAATAAATCTATGTAAAATACAATATTATATATATATATATATATATATATATATATATATATATATATATATATCATTCTCAATGCACCTAACATACCTTTTGACTTACCTCTAGAATGATATATATCGATATATTTTAAAGAGATTTATTAAGATATGTATGTTAGTTATATACTAAAATACAATATATAATATTATAATATAAAAATATTATATTACATTATATGTTCTATAACAATATTATACTATACTATAATATATTATTTAATAAAATATAATACTCTAATATATATTAGTATTATCTAATATTATAATATAATTATATAATAATACAATTATATATATATTTCTCATATTTTATTATAATAAATAAATAATTTAATTCATAAATAAAAATACTATAACAAAATTATAATTCACCCTTCATGTTATTAAGACCTAAATTAATTTAAAGTGGGTATATGTTTTTTTAATAATGTCAGCTCTAAAAGAATTAAATGTTAACACACACATGCCATTACATAAAATTAGTAACTAGAAGCTACTAATGGAACACCTATTGTTGTAATAAATAAAATCACCACAACAATAAATACATAATTAATTTTTTTTAAAATTTTGAAGCAACTAAAATACCACAACAAAATTATAATTAACCTCTCATGTTAGTAAATAATTACAGTTCAAAATAAATAAATAAATTAAAAGTGGGTATATGTTTTTTAATAATGTCATATCTAAAAGTATTAAATGTTAACACACTCATGCTATTACATAAAATTAGGCACCTAGATGCCACTGTAGGAACACCTATTAGTATAATTAGACTCTACATGTGAAGTAAATTCATCTTCATTAGGAGAGACATTAATTTAGGAAATTACATGATGGTCATTATCATCATACTCATAAACATCATTATGGATGGATGTTTCATTATATTGTGTTTCTCTATGTGTTTCATTATTCAATATAAAATCATTGGTTACATGTTTTACATATTCACTATCATCATTCAACAAGGATTGATAAAATATTATCTCATTTGAAGATGTATCTAAATTAAATTCCATGGAATTGGTAATTTTAGTTTTAATTGAAAAATTACTTGGCATGGGAGAAATGACATCACCTTATCCAGAAGCTCTTATGGACGAACTCTTATTTGCTTGTCTTTTTATTTCCTTTCCTCTCTTGACTTCAATTTATTCATTTCTAAGATTCTTAATTGGTGAATACCCAACCCCATGATAGATATTTATTAATTTAATTCCAATAAGATTAAAAAATAAAGATTTTATATTAATTGATACAAAGTAAATGATTAATTTGCAGATAATCAACTATTGAAACTAGTTCCAAGTTTGTAAAATGCAAAATAATAAAGTAAAATTCATAGACAAATGAGTTTGTAAATGATTTATTATGGAATACAAAGGGCATTTGACCTTTTGAAAAATAATTAACACCCTTTGTATAGCTAGTTTCTAATGGATGTTTACATTTATAAATCCCATCTCTTCATAAATAGGGTGCACAACCTTTATAAATGGTGTACACCCTTTGAGAAAGGGCGTATGCTCTATATAAAGAACATACATGATTTATATAAGTGTGTATGCCCTATCAAAGGATTTTGATTTGACATTTTCAAGTTTCCCTCCAAAATTGGATTTGATTTAGGCTTTGAGTGGTTTGAAACTAGCCTAAAATTTGTCATTGATCAACCAACATGACTTTTAATAAATTTATGTGTATTTTTCATCTTTATGGGAAATTTTTTTAATGTTTTTCACAAGTTCTACATTGAATACTCCATGCCTTGGTCAAAATTGTAACCATTTATTTACCTTACATTTTTGCTTAGATGAGGTGGGTAAATTTATCCTTTACACTATTTATTCTTCTAACCCCTTGGGATTATTCAAACAATGGTTTGGCCTATGTAAAATTACATTTTCATTTTTCAATTTATCCCTTGGTGTGTTCTTTAATGGGTTTACACATGCTTTTCATCGATAAGCCTTATGTATTCACTTTTGGTACCCAACTCTTCTTCATATGTATGTTCCAAAATATAAGCCATGTAAGATTGTAATATTGCATGGGATGCTCTGACATCAAACATCATAGGAAATTAAAATGTAAATTTATACTTATAATTGGAGTAACATAACCACCATTTTTTTTGGTTTATTAGACCATGGAATTCTAAACTAATTATTCTATAACCTTAGTATACTTGCTTTGTGATTATTTCTCTTTGATACCTTCATTGGGTGATAAACCTTCTAGTCTAGCCTAGTTATTATACCTTCTATTTTCTTCCTTATATTATTATTAATTTTTTTCTTTCTTTCTTGGATATTTTTTCACCTCTATCCATCCACTTTTGTTAAGTTTCTTCAACACTTCTTCACGTGCGCACTACATAATTCTCCTCTCACACACTGTGTCCTTATCTCTTAAACTTCTTTTCCATCTTTATTTTTTATTAATTCCTAATGTGGGTCTATGTCCACCTTAAATATCTCTTTTCCTCCATGTGTTTATAACACCTATACTTATGTGTATGTGATTTATGACTCTTTTGTGCACTTTATTTAACTCTTTTATTATCTTTACCCTTATGGGTCTACGTCCACTTTCATCAACTATGAGTCTACACCCATTTTCTTCTCTCATGGGTCTATGCACACGTTTTTCCATCATCCTCCTTCAATGATTAATTTTAACACCCTTTATATGCACATTGCTCCATTATTTATCTTCACAAACCATCTTACTTATCTTCTCATCTTCTTCATCCTTGGAAAGTAAGTATACTTATGTTTTTCCACTCGTATGCCATCATCAAGATACCTTCTTGTCATTATCTTATTGATCACCTTAATCTCCTTTATGATTGTCACCAATAACTCTTTTATAGTACTCCCATGGATTCCATCATTCATATCTACCTTATTCTATTTAATGCCTTCATTTTTATTCTCATCCCTATAGGATTCATCAAATCCCATATTTTATCCTTTATTCTTCTCCATGCTTCACATAATAAAAATTATGACTTCCTCATCACTTTTAAGATGATATTTTCTAGCTATCTGTTTCAATAACTTCTTATTTATGTGTGTGTATTATCTTACATTATTCACTTTTATCTACAATATCCTCTACCTCGTGCAAACCTATAATTTTTATTCTTTATTTATCCTTCACCTTCATGACTCCTAATAGGCATGCTTCCTCTAATTTATCATTATTTCTCATGATATACTCTCACGTGGAATTTTCCTTATTAGCTAGGACTTTCTATATCACTTATTATATTAGAACATCTATAGAATTTTGTACCACTCCCAGATGCTTCTCATTTTGTGATTTTCCAACCCTAGTTTCATCCAAAAAAACTTTTATTCTTTTCTCTTCCCTTCCAAAACATCTATGGCCACTTTTTCCATTTTTATTTCCACTCAAGTAATCTCTTAATCAGGCTAAGAATCATCTAAGGCCTATGCCTCATTAGGATTTAATATTATTATGTGATCCTAATCTTTGATGAGGATATATTATTCTTGTAAACACTTAATATTCATCACTTCCATGTCAAAATTGTTATTAGAAAGACTTTTCATAATAATTCACAAATCTAGTCAGAAATCATCAATTAAACTAATTATTTATTTAATACAAAATTTTAATGACACACCCCCAATTGAGGCAATACATCATATTAAAACATTTAATTTTACATCAACATCATATAACAAATCAATCCTTTTTAAGGGTTATTATAGGAAATTAATGACTATTTGATTGGAAAAAGAACATTTTAAAAGGCCAATGTTATCCTAATTAAGTATCTTTTTAGATCGATTCTTGGGGTTGAGAGGTCCCTATCCCAATCAATTTTAACCAGAGCTACAAATATTTTGGGACATAATCAAGGGCCTAGATCCCCAAGAGATTATTAATAAGAAAACATAACTAGCTTGAGAATACCATCAATGGCCACAACTAGCCCAAGAATACCAATGATTGACCATAACTAGCCTAATAATACTAGTGATCAACCATTACCGGCCCAAGAATACTAATAATTGACCACAACCAAACCATGAATACATAATGATCAACCACATATAGTCTCTGATACTAGACTAAGATTTTAACATAGGTGATGCTTGAAATAACCAAGTCACTTTAATAACTCACCCACATCTCATTGATAAAATTTAATCTAAATTTAAAGCTTAGTGGGGTTGGGCCTAGGTTCATAATGTCTATGGAATGATATGTGGATGAATAATACTACTATGATCCACATGAAATACATGGATAAGTTTAACCCCTGTCTCAAGGTATCCCATGGCCACTTTAAAATGTAGGTGATACATGTTCCCCTAAACCTCGACATGTCAAAGGGTGCTCAGTATAAATTGAACTTGAGACTTAAGTGACTAAATTCATTGATCTTATCTACTCGAGCTAACCCTTGGGGATATTCTAATTAAGTGTTAATCCTACTTATTAACTCTAATATTATTTTAATTAAAATTTCATGGATTTGGGTTTATCTCTTTTCCAAATTCACAAGTTGAAATATTGCCTCACCCAAGGTGACATTATCATTCCAAGTGTGCATGCAAGATCTATTACAAGATCTTACAACCCTATTAGACACTCTTCCTTTTACACCCTTATTATATATTAAAATAAGGGTCATGATTTTAATAAATTACATTTTTATGACATACTCCATCCATTTTATTCTACACTCCATATCTCTAATATATTATAATTAAGGACTAATCTTGGGCCCTTGATCTTCATATTGAGATGGATGGTCCACAATCATTTTTCCACTCTATAAATGAAAGGGTCTTCACATGATTTCATAATGACAAACTATTTTGGTGAATCTTTTACAAATATTTAGGATAACACTCAATAATTATTCAGCATTGCCAATCAAAACACCAAGGGAAAATGTTATCCATATGCCAATTCAACATTTCTAATGATCTCTAGTCATACAAGTTTAACACAAGCCTCATTTTAGACCAGCTAACAAGTGGTGATTTTTATGGAAGCTATAAACCTATTTTTTGTCTTATATTTGATTCTTAATTTGATATTCTTGCTTAAACCTAGTAGATAGGTGTAAGTTGTTAGTATCATGTAATGCTTTTATTTGTATGCACTAAAAATTAACTATCCCCTTGTGGATTCCTATTTTAAATAATGGCATGCTTGGTAGGACATGACACATAAAAATACCCTCATTAAACCTTTATTATTATTTTAATTAATATAATTGACCTATTTGTTAGCTTAATTCATCTCATTTTTATTAAATTTGTTTAAAAGTCTATCCCAGGTGAAATTGGTAGTTTTACTCTATGTTTTGGTGGTTTTTTCTTTGAAATCAATCAAAATATACTTGAAAACAATTATTATATCTCTATTTAATTTTAAATATGTTTTTAGTCCATTGTAGTCAGTGAAAACATCTTAAAATCAATGAAAACATCCAAGAAATCAATGCAAATGTTCCTCAAATCGATAGAAATGCATTAATTGTTGAAAATGCAGCTAAAACAATGTAAACTCCAAAATGGTGGAAACATTAGAGAAAATGGTGGAAACACCTAATGAAATGGTGAAAAAATACTTGAAAATAATAGTTCCATCTTGTGATCAACAACCTAACTTCTGAAGGTTCATTCTTCCTCACTCGGACTCCACTTTAGGTGATGTTTTTTAAAACCACAAGTTTTCTAATAAAATTTCTATATTTTTAGTTAATTTTTTTAAATTTTACATATAGTATTCACAAAATAGATTATATTAAAGTACTAATATCTTTTATTATAGGTTATCAATAAGAAATAAAATATTAGGATTCTAACTTGTTCTTTGTAGATTTTTCTTGTCAAATGCCATATTAAAACCTTCAAAAAACTATTTTATAGGCCCTTGGCTAAAGAAGTGGATGTATAAGTTAAAAAAAGCATTTTATTATTTCAAATATTTCGATTTGAATATAAAAATAACTCGCATTTTTAATTTAGGTTTAAGTTTTTTAATTTTTAAAGTCATTTCAATTCATGAACTTGTCTCATTTCTTCTTATTTCTTTTCAGAATTTGTATTTGTCTAATTCCTTCATATATATGATCTACCTTATTTAGGTCATATAGAAACTTGAGGATAATAATTCTCTTATCCCACTATATTCAAATAAATATGATCTCTTCTTTCCTTTATTGTGTTTACTACAAATTGAAAATGGTGATACCTTTCACTTTTTCTTTTTCACTACAAAATTAGGGTGTCATTGTCTTCTTATGATTTTAGGAAGTGGTGACTTGTATTTTATCCCATAATGTTTTTACCACCCTAGTACATATGTGGATGATATAAATTATTGGTATATTTCATTAAGGCCTATCATAATTCCCTATATAGGGGTTCATGAAAGAAACAAGTTAATTCCCAATGCTAAGACATTAAGCATCACCATCAAAGAATCCAAAGTATCTTTGATAGGGGATGTATCACCCAATTAACACCATGATCATTGGATCTCTTATTCAATGGATTTTTTTCCCTTTGGGTATCATATAATAAGACAACAAATACATTATATTAAGACATACTTGACTGAAAAACCTTCACTGATGCATGGGTGTAAAGGTAACAACACCTGAAGATTGTCTCATATGTATGGAATTTCACAACTATTTAAATAATTTTATTAAAATAATTTTTAAATTTATCATCTTAAAGAGATTATATTAAAGGCTCAGTGATTTTGATACACTCCTGATCTCTCACTAAGATGGGATAATATATCTAGATGGTGGTTTTCTTAGAGGTGTAAAAATCTATTGTATGTCCAAAACTGAGTAAAAATACCAAGTCTAAACATTGTTATACCACACGTATAAGATGAGGCATTATTCTACCCAATTTTTGAGCCATATTATCTCATTTTAACATTATGATAACTATTTTTACCATTACACTATCAGGTTAGTACCATTATAATTTCCAATTCCAAACCAATTTAAAATGAGCATCTAAATTCTTATCTAAACCATTGATATTATGTCATCCATTTTATTAAAAATGTAGTCTAGTTCTAATTCAAAATCCAATTTCAAACCAACTCCAAATAAAGTTGAAAATTCTTGTCTAAATCATTATCATTATGTCATCTATTTTATTACAAACCTAGTCCTACTTCCATTTTAAATTCCTATTTGAAACTGTATAAAAGGGAAATTTAACTGGTTTATTAATCCATCCTATCTCTAAGAGATAAATACTAATTACACTTTTGATTATTGATACATTATATATTTTGGGTCATTACCAAGATGGATCCACTATACCTAACCAAGGATATCTCTTACAATAATAAAATTTCTAGGGAGGGTTCTAGAGCCTCCAATGAAAGAAAACTATGCAATAACCTTAGCTAGGTCATATTTTTTCATATTTATGATAAGTATAGGACAAGTAAATCTTAATCTAGTGATCACCAAATATTTTGGCACAAAATGGGGGTTATTAAACATAAAATTAAACATACATAAGATAATCTTAATTAATTTATGTATAGGTAAAACCCTAATACATGGAGAGACCGAAATATTCAAAAGACATTACTTATACTAATTCTATCTATTAAAATAGAGGAGTAAAATTAGATATACTTAGCTTGAATATGAAATTGTTGAGACTTAATCTCTCCCTTGGTCAAAGGTTCTTCATAATAGGTTGTTGTGATTTGTAAGGATGACTAATAAATTCTAAAACATCTAATACTTTTTCACAAGATAAGATTATTATCCAAGTTTAAACACTAATATATAACTCCTCAAGTAGAATGGTGAAAGATCAAGTTATAAATAAGCATAAATGAATAATTAACTCTCTCTATCTCTCTAAGGAATGGAAAAATAAATGTGTATATATATAATTGAATCTAACCTTAAAACTTTTTAAAGGTTCCATCGATAAGGTCAGCCCAATCAAATCTATATCATTATTGATAAAATTAAATTAGGTCTTGGTTTATTATGACCAAGGGTTAAACTAAACCCTAAATAAATTTTATAAATTAGAGCACAAGGTCGATGGGGTTGACAGTGTAACATAAAGTATTGGAAAGGGTATTATGATTAGGGAGGGGCTAATGAAGGTGTAAAATGGTTGTATGAGGGTACAAGATAGGAGATCAGGATCAAGGAAGTGTTTTAAGATAATTTTAGATGGATAAAAAGTGGTGGTATAAGGGATAACAATCCTATGAATCACTAATGGTTTGTGCAGCCCTTTCCTGATGCACCCTTTAAGGAGTGAACCTAGGGAGATTCATTCTCAAGAGGTTCCTTAAAGACATAAAGCATCATTAATTTATTGAAGTTTAAAAATATTATGTGTATATATATGCCCCACTCAAAATACATCATGTGTCACCTACATACAACAGGCGATGGTGCTTCTAAAAAAGAACATAACAACACATTATGCTAAAGCTAAAAAAATTTAGTATTTTAAAGCATAAAATAACTAAAATTAAATGAATAAAAATTAATGTACGTGTATCATAGCTTACCTTTATTTCTATATGTTTATATATTGTGTTTTTAGTGTTGATCGTGGAGGGTATAAGGACTTCTTTCAAAAAACCCAAGGATACAAAACTAAAGAGAAAAAAATAAATAAATGCATGAAAGCCAAGGTAACTAATGTGGTGTAGATGATATGCACTTAGAAATTTGGAAATTTGGGGTGATAAATTATATGTTATAGCCAAATTTCCCAATACAAAATTTAGAGTATATCAAATAACCAAAAATCCAAGGATACTAAAGATCAAAAAGCTCAAAAAAAGAAAAAATTGAGTAACCAAGTCAAACCAAGGATACATGTAAAAAATGGTATTTAAACATTGATGTGAATGTAGTAATAATCCTTATTTAAACAATTATGGATAATAAAATGGTAAAAAAAAATTGATGAGCGAGTAGTAGCAATCCTTACACAATCATCAATAGAAAAAGTGCATAAAAGGGAAAACAAAATTAGTGAGTGAAAAGTAACAATCCAATGTCACTCAACAATTGAAAAAGTATATAAAAATAGAAATGGACTCTAGGGTATAAAATAAAGGTAAAAAAAAGGAAAATGGTAAAAAAAGGGTAAGGAATGTCTCAAATGTAGATCCATGGTGTAAATAAAGTAATCCATAGTCACTGAATCATGTTGTTTTGTTATAAGGATAGTTAAAACTTAAAACATGTAATGTTAGCATGTTTTGAAGAGATGAATAAGAGGAAATGTATAAGAAATGGTAAAATATATTTAGAATCACACTTTCATGTCAAGGGGGAAATAAAATGGGTGAAGGGGAAAATGAAGAAAAAATAAAGGTAGATAAAATATTTAAGTCAAGACACTTAGATTAGTTTTGTCAAAATACAAGAACATTCAACATCAAGGACTCTAAATAACTACTCCTAGCCACAAAAGTCTTGGGTCAACAAAATTAAGTATGAAGATCATCCCATGAAGGATATATGCATGAAAATTAAAATGGAACTACCTTTCCACAATGTGTTCTATGTTCCTTAGGACCCCTTATAGAGTCATCAATCTACTTTTGCATGATAAATTAGGTAGTACCATGTAGTTTTTTGAATTCTCTTATTCTGATCTACTAGAATACTAAACCCCATAGACCTTAACTCTATAATGAGGCCACCTATGTATTTTTATCTTCAATTGGAGATAGGATGTGTGTGTTATTAATCACATCTTTTAGTGTGATTTTGGATTTTGACTTGGTATTTTATATTTTGTATCATTTCCTTTTATTTCAAATGATTTTGATTTTAACTTTTTTGATGGATTTGTTTATTCCTCCAACATACGAATTCAAAAAAACAAACATGGGTGCTAAATTACACTATAATTTGAAGTCTTTAGACTTGTTTGATAATATAGAGAACTTAGAGAGCATGGTTTCTATGGGTTTTATTAATTCAGGTGAACAAAGTGTTATCTTAACTTTGACCTTGGTTTATCAATAGCGAAATGAAAGGAAAGGAAATCAAGAGGAATGAAACATGAAATAATTTGAATTATTTCAAATCACAAAAAAAGTGACAAAGGAGAAAAGGGGATTCAATGAGAGGGAAGTATGATTCCTTATCTTAAGAATTTGAGAAGTTAAGGGAAACATGCTAACATAGTTTGTTGTGCAAGATTTTTCTATAACAAAAGTAAAAACTAAAGCTAAGAACAAGGGATCAAAAACTTATAGCTATTGATTGAAATTATATAAAAGGAACATTAAATTAATTAAATATGGTGATTTTTTGAGTAAGGCCTAATCCTATCCATAGTCTTATAGTATAAATTATAAAATAAAAACCCAAGAGGGTATGTAAATCCTTGAAAAATATATGTAAAATATGGTATTTCTGAGGAAGGTTTGGTCCTTTCCATGGTCTTACACTACAACTTAAAAAATAAAAACCCAATGAGTGTAAAATGTATTTAAAAGAAAATAAATAATGAGAATAAAAGGAAATCATGAGGAATATCATATCATATCTGTAGTTTTACAATTTAACTCATGAGAAAATAGAAACCAAATACCAAAGTAAGGAACTAATATTTGTGTAAAGAGAAACTACTATAGAGAATGAGACACATGGAGATATCCTTCAAAAAGTGTCAGTAGGTGAGTATATAATAAACTTGATAAGAAAGGAAAGATCTAAGCACAATACTTCTATAAAAATTAGGCATGGGTGGACTCTTTGAAAATAGGGCCTTCATTAGTTTGAAGGTGATAGGTGTTAGGATGAAGTACGACTTTCAATAAATAAAGGCCCCACCATTTTTGGTTGTATTTTCCCTCTTTATCATGAATGTAGTAGAGTTTAAGGACAGGATCACCAACATTAAAATAGAGGATATTAACCCTTTTGTTTTATGTTGTTTGTCAATACAAGCCTTGTATTGGTGATTGTGTTATGGAGTGGAAATATGGTGTTCACCAATAATATCAATAACATGAAGATGATATTCACATATCTCTTCATCAATTATGATACCATGAAAAGAGATATGGAGAGAGTGAAGGTCAGCTTCTAATAATAAGACTGATTTAGAATCATACACTAGAAAAAATGACGTTGCCCAAGTGGTAGTGTGTATGTTAGTGAGATAGGCCTAAAGAGAAGGATATAGATGAAGATCTCAATCTATGTAGGTTTCATGGATTATCTTTTTGAGTATTTTATTAATAATTTTATTAGTGGAATTAGCATGGATATTATAGTATAAATGTTAGGGAATGGAAAATTTATGATTGATTTTGAATGTAGCACAGACTTATTTGACATCTTTAATATTGAAGTTACTACCATTATCACAAATAATAATATGGGGAAATCTAAAATGACAAATGATTTGATTGAGGATGAATTTATAAATTATGGTTCTAGTGACATTTATGATAGGCATGTCTTTGACCCATTTGGTAAAATATTGATTAGTCATGATGATAAAGACATGCCCATCCTATGATTTAGGTAGTTTGCCTATGAGATATAATCCTCACATTTAGAATGGCTAGGGAGAATTCACTATTTAGATATCAATTGGAGGCAAATGGATTAAATTATCATGAATTTGGATAGGAATAAAAAAATTAGTTAACTAAATGGCATCCTTTTCAAGAGAAGCCTAAAATTAACCCATATGTAATCAATTGTGTGTCATAGCATGCCTACTACAATGACCGCTAAAAATTCCCCCATGTTCTTGTTCAAGGAGAGGAAGAACCTATTTTTCCATAAAAAATTAGATAAAGGTACCTTCAATAATAAAGGTGGTTATATCAAAATACATATTTGAAATATTATTTGTGAATTTGAGTATTTTTGTGGGAATCTATGTTTGGACAATAGGTTTGATGGTCAAGCAATTGAGTAATGTATTTGTACCATGGGCTCTATCAAATGGTGATAGCCTCAATATGGTATATAAGTGAATCTTTTAATTTAATGGAATATGGGGATGTTATTATGTGAATAAGAAATGTAAAATTAGTAATAAATTGGTGTGGATGAAAAAGAGATGTTGAAGAAGTATATGAATCAGCCACAGAATTTTGATCTCAAGGGATGGGATCGATGGTAAAATAAGTAAATTATTTTGAAAGGGTAGTGGATATTTGATGATAAGTAATAAATTTTTCTCTTTTTCATTGATAATCATCATTAACCTAGTGGTAGATGAGTTGGGAGTCACCCAAATCATGTAGATATGTAATGTCTAAATTAAGTGCCATTCTCATGCCTAGGATTAATGTCTCATATTCTTCCATGTTTTTAATAACATCAAATATAAGGAAAAATTCCAAAGGGATAATTTTTCAAATAGGAATAGTGATGATATACCTTTCTCCAACTCTTTGAAGGCATTTGGTACCATGAAAATAAAGGGTCTAAGTATCTTCATGTAAGTCAACATTAATTTCATGTAGTTGTTCGATGACTAGTTTATATTTATTAGTATCAATAAAGATGGAGGATATTATAGATTTGTTACTTAAATATCAATAGGTAAATAATGGAATTAATCTTTAATATATATAGCTTGATTAAGACCCTTAATATAGAGGATATTGTCATTTGGGAGATTATCTATAAGGTGGTTAGTAGCAAGTGTGGGAGCTATTATAACTTAGTCAGTAATAATTTATCCTTTGATAGCTTTTTGTATAATAACTTGGAGATGAAATTCCATTATAAAAAATATCCATTTTCAAATTTTGTCTCAAGGAATAAAGGCTTTAAATAAAAATAAAGTGGATCAAAATGGATGATAATATAAGTTGTTTGATCAATCAAATAATGATAAATCTTTTCAGGTGTAAAAAATATAGCAAGACAATCACATTATACTTTTGTATAATGTTTTGCATAGTCAATGATACCTCAACTGATATAATATATGACATATTCTATTTTAGTATCATCTTGTTGGGCAAGCATTTCCCCAACTGCTATGAGTGTGGAAGAAGTATATAAGACAAAGGGATGATCATTAGAAGGTGGATGAAGGGTAGGTGGATGAAGTAAAGATTATTTAATATTGTCAAATTATTTTTACAAGGATCTATCCATTTGATATAATTACCTTTATTTATCTGATAATAAAAATAATATATGTGGTAATCCATTTTGGGGACAAATCATCTTATCGTCCCAAGCTTGCTAAGGTAAGTATGAATATATGGAATGAAATGAGGGATAGGAATGTTGACAATAGTGTTGATCTTAGCAAGATCAACATTAATGTTGTGAAGAGAGATTAATAATATTATCAATTTTATAGATGTGACAACAAAGACACATTTGTAAGGATTAAGTCTAACTTTATATTTGTTGATGTGATTGAAGATGATAGTAAGATAAAAAATACCAATTTTTTAGATTTATATTTGGCAATGAGGTTGTCTAGATAGGTTTTCACATTATTATGGATAAGGTCATGGTTAATTTAGGTCATATCATACTGATAGGTACATTTATCATTTTTTAGGTCGAAGGGTATTTTCACTTAATAATAGGTTCCCCATTCTATGGTGAAAGTTATCTGATGATCTTAGGGAGCAATGTGAATTTAATCATAACCTAAAAAACCATCCATAAGGCTAACATTTCATATCCAATAGTGTAATAAAAAATGGAATCTATATGCAATTAGAAATTCATCATGTATATAAATCAATCTTGGCTCACAGAAGATAGAGCATACCTACACTTCTAATTGGGGATACACTTATTAAGTGAGAGCATGACCAATATGGATATTTGCTAGACCTGATTAGGGGATCACTTATAACAACATATCATGTTAGGAAGGGTTTTAAAACCTATAGGATAACATACTCGCACAACAACCCTAATATACTCCTAAGGTTTAAAACATTCGCTCTATTCTAATAACAATAAAACAAATTAAACTAAACATGTATTAGAAGATATATAATCACATCAATGTATACATAATATTAATACATGGAAGAAGAATACAAATGAATTATTTATCTACTCTTACAAATAATAAATAAAGTTAGGAATACTTACCTTGAATATAAACCTACTAGGCCTCAATATCTCTCTTAGCCAAGATGCTTCACAAGATATTGTTGTGGTATATAAGGATAACCCAGATAAATCAACTCTAAGCTACACAACCTATCTAAGCATCTAAAAGACTTATCCATAATAAAAGATACATATCTCTAAATAAAGTGTGAAAAAATAAGCTTTATTCCTCAAGTAGAATGGTCAATAAGCATATATTTTATCACACTTATTCGCTAATAATTATTATCTTATGAAATAGTGGGAAATGAACTTGTATATAAAGGTGGATCTTACCTTAAATCCTCCCCATAATTTTAGTTGTACAAGGTCAACCTAGTTGACCTAGTGTGTATTTCAGGATAATTCACTAGGTTTGAGTTATGTCAATTGAAAGGATAATGAGATAAGAAAGTGAAAAATAACCCTAAACTATATTGGGTTAACCCAATCAACTTAGTAAAACTAATTTACCAAAAGGGAGTTGAGGTAAAAAAATGAGGGATGGAAAAAGGAAAATATTGCAATAGGTAGAAATAATGAGAATAAGATTAGGTTTAATGGTTTTAAAATACAAGTATGTAGATGACAAGTGGAAAAAAGGAAAACAATCTTACGAAGCACTGATGGTCTGCCCACCCCTTTCTTGATGCACCCCTTAAGGCATGAACTTAGAGAGGTTGAGACTCAATAGGTTCATACAAGATAAAAAGTGATATTAATCAATAATATTTTCAAAATATTATGTGTATACATATTCCCCACTCTAATCTCATCACGTGTCATGTAAGTACAACATAGGATGGTGATTTAAGATAAAACATGATAATAGACAATGTTGATGCTAAGTAAAGCGTAGTAAGAAAAAAATAAGATAAATTAAAGGAATAAATTGAAAAACACATACCTTTAACTTATCTTGGTATCATAGATAAATAAGTAGACTATAATAAATTATGAAGGCATCTAGTGTAGATAACACTAGATGAACTTGTAGAAGTTAGTGCAAAAAATAGACAAAATAAAAGAAATGGAAGACAAGCATATGGTAGTGGAAAATGAGTTAGTAGAGACAAAGACATGAGTGTATTAGGAAAAATTGGCAAATTAGTATTGTTAAGGAAATGCTAAAATATTTAAGGCAAATAAATGACAAAATAATGGCAAATGAAGGACAAATAAATGATAAATGATTGTAAATAATGACAAATGATATTGAATAAATGACAAATGATAAATGGAAAAAAAGAATGTCAATGCAAGAAAACTCTAACAAAGATATTTAAGAAATTGAAAAGTAAGCTCATGTAAGATAGGCAAAAAGTAAACCTTGAAAGAAAGAAAATCAAATGTAATTAAAGATGGAAGACAAACACGAAGAAAACATATATGTAATAATGGAAAGAGGGTGTGGGTTCAATTGTCCACAATAGAAGGGAAGTATAATAATGAAAAATTAAATAAAAGAGTGATACATAGTTACTCAAACATGTTGTTTTTCTCTAAGGATAGATAAAATTGAAACAAAGTAATTCTAGCATGTTTTTGTAAGAGGTGAAGAAGTTAAAATAGATTAGGGATAACAGATTTAGAATCATAATTTGTCTATCAAGGGGGGAAATGAAATGGGTGGAGGGAAGAATGAAGTAAAAACCAATGAAGAGGAACTCATATTTGAACTCAATACCCTCAAATTATGTTTTTAAAAACAAGAGGCCTATCAACCTTAATGACTCCGAAGAACTTATCTTAGCTACACAAGTCTTAGGTCAAAAAATGAAGTATGTAGATCATCCCATTAAGGCTATATACATGAAAATTAAAATGGACCTACCTCCCCAAGATGTATTTCCCATTCTTTAGGACCTCTTACAAATCCATCGGTTTATTACAAAGATTGTGTACTTATGTGAGAAAGTAGGTAGCACCATAGAGTTTTTTGAATTCCCCTATTCTAATCTACTAGCCTATCACATCCAAAAGGACCTCATCTCTATGTGACGCCAACTAAGGAGTTTAAAATTCAATTAAGCATAGGATATGTTCTTAGAATCATGTTTTTTTGTGTGAATTTGACTTTTGAGAATTATATATTGCCTTTCAGATATCATTGTTTTTTATTTCAAATGATTTGGCTTTTAACTTTCTTGATGGCCTTTTCTATTCCTTCTCCATAAAAATTTAGAAGACTAAACATGGGTACTAAAGATGTAATTCATTTGAATACTTATGATAAAGTATTTAAGAGAGAGAACTTCAAATATCATGGGTTCTAAGAGTCTCATAAATGTAGGTAAAATAAAAGTGTTATCTTGACATCAACCTTGTTTTATCCAATGTGGAGATGAAAGGAAGGGGAAATCAAGAGGAATGACACATGGGACAATTTGAATTGCTTCAAATATAAAAAAAACATGAAAATGGGGGAAAATAATCGATACAATGATATCAAAGGTGTGATTTTGTATCATAGGAATGAGGGAAATGGAGGAAAACATGCTAACATAGATTGTTGTGAAGATTCCATCTAACAAAAGAAGTAAAATCTAAAGTTTGACAGCACGGATCAAGGACATCAAAATATGGTAATTTTATGAGGAGGGTTGAATCATATCCATGGTCTTACACTGCAACATAATAAAAGAGAAACCCATCAGGTTACTAAAAGGATAAGTGAAAGATAAACAAAATATGGTAGTTTTGTGAGGAACATCTGGTCCTATCCACATTACAAAGAAACTCAAAATAGAGAAACCCAAGGGGTACAATAAGATAACTGTAAAACATAAGTGAGAAAAATAATTAAAAGGATGGTAATTTTGTGAAGAGTGTTAGGTCCTATCCACGGTCTTATGAAGAAACTCACAAAAGAAAAAACCATGGGGGTGCCAAAAGAGAAATGTAAAAAGATAAAGAAGACTATGATATATCAAGACGTAAATTATAAAGAAAGGGGTAAAAAATGATCATAAAACTAATAAGGCAAAGAGTGACATAAAAAGACAAATGAAAGAGGTATATAAATATAAAAATGAAAATAAATGCCAAATATAATGTGTAAGAAAACCAAAGAATGTAATGGAAAATAATGATGATAGTAAAATGAAAGTAAAGAAAGGAAATAAAAAAGCAAAAAAAAAAAGGAAACATGAGACATGAGAATAAGTAAGACCTATGCTAACATCTATATCAAAGATAAGCATGTGAAATATAGGTCTATAAGTCTTGAAAGGTTTTTTAAAGCTAGATTTAGTTGTTATTATGCATTATAGAATAAGAGTGGGCATTGCAAGATGCCCTAATGGGTAAGTGGATGTAAGGATGGGAATCACAAGATGCCCCAAACTCTAAAAGTACATGTGGATGGGCATCAAAAGATGATCCAACATGTGAATTTAAGTGAGGATAGGCATCACAAGATGACCCAAAGTCTGAATGGACATGTGGATGGGCATCACAAGATGCCCCAACTTGTGAGTTGGAGTGAGGTAACATTGAATCATTAAAAGGATTTACATTGGTTTGGTAGGTACATTTGGAGATAGGGAAATGTGTTAGTTTGATAGATTTTAGGGATGTTGAATGCGACATATGATGTGTAAGAGAGGTATGAGGAGATAAAGGAGGACCATGTATGATATGTATTGGTGTAAGTATTTGAACTATATAAACCTTTGTTTCATGTGACCTAAGAGGTTAAGGATTAGTGGATGCAATAATATGTTTAAAGTTATTTATGTCAGCTAACCTTTCCTTATTAGAGTAGGAAGAAGGATCATCTTGGATTTGAAAAAAATTAGTATATGAGGTATAGGTATACGATGATTTTTGTTGATCATTAGGTAGTTGATGTTGATGTGATTGTGGTTCTTGAGATTGAATTTAAGAACTTTGAAGATAGTATTGATAAATTTTTTAATGAGAATATCAAGACTTAAATTTGGACCAATCAAGGAATAAAGAAGAAATTAATAAAGATCACAACAAGACTCAGGAGAATGACCTATAGTAGCATGCCACCAAAAAATTTATCTAGATTGTACCATTTGGGAGGAGGTTTGGAAGGATCAAATCTCATGGGTTTGGAGAGTAGTAATTTCTTCTTAAGTTGTTCTAGACTCAAGGGAGGGTAGGTTGGGTAAAAATTAGTTGAATTGGATGCTCCATTTTGATGGTGTGGAGGCTTAGATGAATCAATGATATGAGAGGATGATTGAAAAAGTACTTTAGTAGTTATTTGAGATGGTTTAAATTGAGTCATAATAAAGTCTTGCCCTTTTTCTTGGTATAAGGCTTCTTAATTTTTAGCTAAAAATATTCAAACTTTGTATTGAAGGGGATATTTTGGAGTAGTGACAAATAGTTTCAAAAGAGTATCATCATTCATGTTATGGTCCACTTTGTGAGCTAGAGACTTCCACTGTTTTATGAAACTATGAGTTGATTCATTAGGAAGTTTCTTAGCATTGATGAAATGGCTACGGTAATTTTTAGGAAGGTATTTTGGAGTCACATCACTAGAGCATTGAATAAATCCTCTAGTTATGAGATGGAATGTATAGGAATTTGGCTATACCATTCAAGTGCATCACCACCAAAGGTTTTGGCTAAGATAATGGTGGTAGTAAAGGTATTATTTTGGACCCATTCATTATAGAGATTACCAAAAGACTTATGAAATATATTATGGTCCTTAGTCCCATTATATGTGATAGTTGGAGAAATGTTTCGAATATATATGGATGCAATGAATGGAGATAAAAGTTAATTTTAAATATGTTGACGAATTTTGTCATTCATTAAATTTTGAAGGATGATATTCCAATTGGAATCTCTAAGAGAAAGAGGGATAAAATTTGGATTTGGATGAGACATGATGACTTGAGTTGGTTGAATAGTAATGTGTAATAAATTTTATTGCACGTTCATCATTTGATATTGATTGGTTATTTTCATGATGTTCATTTGTTGTATGACTTGTGAAATAAGTTGAGTTGTATCAATAGGTGGGTTAGTGTTTGTAGGAGGGGTATTAGTGTTGTTAGGAAAAAGATATTAGTGTTGGTTGGAGGAGGATTATTTGTATGTGGAGGATTCCAAAAATTAGTGTTAGGAGGAGGATTAGGAAGAATAACCTAAACTACATTACATTGTGTAGTGAGTGGCTTTGGTTTAGGAGAATGTGAAGGAAGAAAATGGATAGCTTTATTTGAAGTAATGAAATAAGTGAGTTTCTTATCCAAGTCATTATTTATGCAATGTTTTGGAATAAGAGAATGATGAAAATATGTATTAATGATGAAACAAGACTATATAACTTCACAAGGGGGGAAAGAAGTGACATTAAATAGTACAAGGTTGATGAGGTCAATCATGTACATAAAATAGGAGTTGAAAAGGGTCTACAAAAAGTATAGGGTTGACTGGGTTGATCCTATACAACAAACAAAGACTCAAAAAGGTTTGTAAACATTAAAAGGTCAACTAGTTTGAACCTATATAGTGGATAGAGACTAAAAAAGGTTTGTACATAGTATAGGGTCAATTGGGTTGATCATGTATAGTGAACAAAGGCTAAAAATAGGTAGATTCTTTGTTTTGCCTATATCTTTGTTTCTACTCATCCATTTTACAAACCATAGAATGTGTTGCATTCATGATGACATAGAGAATGAAAATAAGGAAGATCATAAAGCTTATAAGAATTTGTGAATAATACAATTTTGTAAGTAATGTAAATAAGCAAGTGTTGAAAGGAAACAAATAGTCAATTAGATCAATGTTTTCCAATCTAATTGAGGCACACAAAGCAAAACCTTGAACTAACATTGGATAATTAAATTTTTTTCTCACATAATTTATAAAAGATCAATTAATCAACTTGAAAAGTAAATATAATTAATTGGTTAACTTGATTGTTAATTAGATTATTAAGAATGATTTTTGAAGGTGATGAGAGATTGGCTATAAGCAAGGTACTAGATAGAAATCAAAAGATGGTTTCATGTAATTTTGGATAAAAATGACTATAGTGACAATGATATAGGATTAGTATTGAGGCATACCCTATCACTTCACACACCAAAGCATTAAGGGTTTCAGGTGCTTACCTAGAACATACCATTAACCATGCTTCATACTTAACTAGAGTATCAAGTCAGATTTCCCCTTAGTGATGAAATACAAGTAGGTTTGATTTAGGTAGATAAAATGTTAAAGTGTATGTTTATGTTTTTTTTATTTGTTCATGTGTTCTTAAAATGTAAATATTGAATCTAATTAATTAATTAAAACCCCCTAATTAGACTATGTGAACTATTCTAAGTGTGCAAGCAATAGGAAAAGAAAGTGTGACCTAATTAATAGTAGATATGACATTAATTTTAACTTTAAAATAAGGTATAGTGTTGACACTATATGTATACATAATAGGGTTGACATGATTGAACATGTATTGCAAAAGTAAGGTCTAAAAATGCACTAGATCAATAGTATCAATCTAGTTATTTTAGATCTCACATAGAATAGAGAATTGGGTCGGTAGTGTCAATTCAATTAACTATGAAAGGGAAATTTTTATGACTACAAACTATGAAAGGAAAGAAAAAAAGGAAGGAAACAAAGAGATAGAAAGTAACCTTGGTGGATCAGAGATGTAATAAAGAAATATTTTAGATGAAGAACCTTTAAGTATTCTTGAAAAACCTACAAACTAGGTCGATAGAATTGACAAAGTTGTATGGGAACCTATTAAAACTATAAGGGGTCAACTGAATGTATGAAAGGATGGAACCTTTCATGGGTTGATCTATTTTTTTGTTCTAAAAAATCTACACAGAGAAAAATAGTTGGGTAGATAGAATCGATCCAATCTGTCAAAATATATGACAAAGATGATGATCAAAAGAATGAAATAATGTGAAAGAAATCTTGAAATGGTTAGTTTCACATTAGGTTCACTAGAATGTATGCAATTGTAAATACATCATGTCTATAAATTAATCCTACTTCAAAGAAGATAAAGCATACCTACACTTCTGATTGGCAACACTCTTGCTAAGTGATAGCATGACCAATATGGGGATTTGCTTGACCCAATTAGGGGATCACTTGTCACAACATATCATGCCGTGAAGGGTTAAAAATCCTACCATGTAACATAATCTCACAACAACCTTTATATATTCCTAAGGTTTAAAATATTCACTCTAATCTAATAACAAGAAAGCAAATATAATCTATTGTGCACCAAATCTTATGGCATAAAGTGGGGGTTAGAAATAATAAATCAAACTATACTAAGCATGTATTAGAATACATATAGTCATATCAATTTATACATAATCCTAATACATGGGATAATAATACAAATGCATTATCAATATACTCTTAAAAAGGATAAATAAACTTAGGAATAATTACCTTTGAAGATTAACCCACTGAGCCTCAATCTCTCCCTTGGCTAAGGTGATTCATAAGATATTGGTGTGGTATGTAGTATAACCAAGATAAATCCGCTCTAGGATACACAACCTATCTAAAAATCTAAAAGACTTATCCATAAGACAAGATTCATATCTCAAAATAAAATATAGAACCTTAAGATTTATTACTCAAGTAGAATAGTCAATAAAAAAATGTTCACTCAAACTTATTTTGTAATAATTAATCTCTTATGAAAGGGTGGGAAATTAACTTGTATATATAGGTGGGTATTTCCATAACTCCTCCCAAGAATGTTTGTTGTATAGGGTTGACCTAGTCAACCCACTATGCTTTTGGGGACAATTCACTAGGTTTGAGCTAAGTCAACTTAAAGGCTAAAAAGCTAAGAAAGTGAAAAAAAACCCTAAACTCGACTAGGTCAACCTAGTCGACCTAGTACAATCAACTAACCAAAAGGGAGTTAAGGCAAGAAAAGGAGGGATGTAAAGAAGAAAGGACTAGAATAGGTAAGACTAAGTAAAATAAGCTCAGGTTTAATGGTTTTAGGAGACAAGTGTGTAGATGGCAAGTGTTAAAAGGGACAACAATCTTACAAAGCACCGATGGTCTACCCACCTCTTTCTCAATTCACCCCTTAAGGTATGTACTTAAAGAGATTAAGCCTTGATAGGTTTTTACTAGATATAAAGTGTCAGTAATCAATCAAAGTTTGAAAATATTATGTGTATACATCATATATGGAAGGTAAATGGAAGTTGTGTTTGGGATAAATAAGATTAAAGATACTAAAATCGATGCAAATGTGAATGACCATGGTATCTTTTTTCCAAATAGGAACAATTTTTGTGACCCATTATAAATAGTCCACATGATTGATAAATTTAGTATCGATAAGTTTAATGATTTATTTATGGCATAAATTAGAAATTTGGGGGGGGGGTGGACTTTTTTTGTTTTTGTCGCATGGGTTTGGCATTAGGAGAGGTGATGATGTTATGTACCAAAATATTAGGATAAATTTAAAGCATGTACTCATAATACTAAGAAAAAATATCATACTATTTATTAAGCAATAAACTTAAGTTATCATGTTCAGTTGGTGTAAGTTTTATAGAGACTATTAATTGTTGAGGGCATTGTGGGGTACCATATTCGATTCTTCTAGTTTCCTTGATAAGCATATCATTTCCATCTTGTAAATGATATGACACATTAGGTATAAATTATATAGGATTTGTTTTAGGATCAATGATAGTGATAAAGTTGTTGAAACAAGGGTATTTTTGCTTAAAATTACCAAGTTTGTGATTTTCTTGAGGAGGTTGAAGTTCTTAGGCATGTATCGATTCAAGAATGGTTGAATATCTAGGCAAAGTGAGAAGAGGGACATAATAATCCACATATAATTCAAGATAAATAATTTTTTGACCATGGAGATCATATTTATAATGTAATTGGCATACATATATGGCCTTATCATCTTATTTAATTGTGGGATTAGAAGAAATAGAAGGAGAAGGTTGATCTAATTTGATTTATTTATTTTTAACATAAGTGGTGGGGAGAGGATTATATAAAATGATTGGTTTGCTAGGAGGCATAGAAGATGTTGTAAGTTCCATAGGTGTAGGGAGTAAGATTCATTCCACCACCTAAGAGGTATAAAGGAGTAGAAAGTTAGAATGAGCTAGATGACTTTTAAGTGGTAACTCAAAATCTATTGAAATTGTATGAACATCATGATTGAAAGCATGTATTTGAGCTAGAGTTTTTTGATAATGTTGAACATCTAAATCTCATGATTAAGATTAGGATATGATGTGGTTATCATCATATGTTGGATAAACTATACATTCTTTTGATTTGAGAGGAAATTAAAAAGGTGAGATGCCTAAATCACTAAATTTACATGGATACAAGATTGAAGCATCTTTGAATAATTTAGGCACTACATAATCATTACACATAAAATCATCATTTATGTAAGATGCTTCTTGAGCATTACATGGACGGGGAAATAAATGATCTCATTAATGAGAGGTATAGTGCAATCATAAGGTAATAAAGAGGGAGGTAGCCATTCTAAGATGTATGGTGGTAGTTTAGTTCTATTGCAAGTATTCTGTAAATTATTAGGCTCATCATCATCATAATCAACAAGAGTAACGTGTAAATCTTGATTCATGTTGATGAATTTAGGTAAGGGACCACTATTAATAGTTGGTATGGTGGAAATATGATATTAGGATTTGGGATTATGAATATAATAATCCATGGGTTTGGATCAACCTCATGTTTATACCTCTTCCCATTGTGAAGGAACTTGATATATTGGCTGCCAGAAGAGGTAATATCCCTCATTATATGAGTACATGGGCATCCTACAAATATTTTGTAAGATAAGTGTAAGCTAGGGACCATCAACATAGTTCACATGGTTTTAGTTATAATCATAAGAGGGATCCAAATACAACCAAGTGGATTTTGATTATTTTTGTCAAATCTATCACATGTCAATCAATTGTGTTTAAGATGATCTTTGTTATAGCTAAGTTGTTATATGATCCCAAAAAAATGTCACATTAATATCAGGCCCTTTGTCTACTAATACTTTGCAAATAAGGGTGGTATTAATGGCTATTTTATTGAATAGGGGTGGATCATCAGCTTGAAATAAGATCTCATCTTCGATTATGTCTTTTTAGAGGAACTCTATTGAGGGTTTTGAAGAAGGAAAAAATGATTCAATGGTTTACACTTTTGTTCGATAAGGATCATGAGAAGATAGTTCCTCTTATAAATAAGATGGATCATCAATTTATTAAAGTTTTTTCATGAGGGACATATCATGATAAGGATAGGTATGAACTAACTCCATAAGAGGAATTTATCAAGGCATAGAATTGAGTTATTATAATAAGTTACAATTGGTTTTAGAAGAATAAATGACATAAGGTTTAGAAGGTAAAATAGTTTTAGGAGGAAGATAAATGGTTTGGGTTTTAGAAGGAGGAGATAGTTACTCATTGGTTTCCGAATCTAAGAGAGTAGTTGTAGTATCTTTGAGGAGTTTCTCTTCCAAAGATAGACTCTTAGGTTTGGTGATGGGATCTTTATGAGATAGTTTTTGTTGATACTTGACCTTAGCTACATTGAGATATTGGAAATTAGTGTAATATTGGTCATAGTTGGACTCAATCATGCAAATATCCTTGTTATCTTGTTGAGCATTATATGTGGAAAAAGCATTGGTTATTAGAATAAGAAGCTTTAGGAGTTTGTCATTTTTGATAAGCGTGAAGGTAATCATGATGATAGAGTTGAATCATAGATTTGATATTGAATTAATCACCATTAATAAAAAAGATAAATAATTTTTAAGCCCTCTAAAATTTTAATGGGAATGATTGATGTCAGCGTGGAACCAACAAAATTGATTAGGGTCATACCATTTTGTAGGTTTATAGGGATAAGTAAATAATTTATAGGGCACTAAAAATTATGTCATTTATTGTAACATTAATGGTGTATGATAAGTTTTGGGATTGTTGGCTTTGGAAACTCTTACCTTGGGTTGAGCAAGATTTCCATTTATTGCATTAGTGTAATGTTTGAAAGATCCTTTAATGAGATTGGTATTAGGTTCAAAATAGTTAATTAAGAAATATTTATGCTTAGCTTGGTCAAGGACTTCATTTAAAGTTGGGGGAGCAAAACTATGGACCTTATATTAAAGTGATGGTGTTAATGTGGTTATAAAGAGTTTAAACAAATTGTCATTAGTCATGTTATGATCATCCTTATGAGATAAATATTTTCATTGTTTGATAAAATCATGGGTTGATTCAGTGGGAGATTGCTTAGCATTGATGAAATGTCTAAGGAAATTCTTAAGAATATCATTGTGTTGAAACTCTTTAACAAAAGGATTGTGTAAATCCTCTAGTTTCCATATGGAATGATGGGGAAGTTTATTGTATCATTATAATACATTGATGATGAAATTTTTAACTAAGATTTTATTTATAGCAAAAGTATTAGTTTGGATTCAATCCTTATAAATTTTTCCAAATGTTGTAAGAAAAGTTGCAGGGTCTTTAGTCCCATCATATTTAATAGTTGGAGATATTTTACCAATATCAATAAAAAAAATGAAAGGGCTAAAAGCATGTTTTAGATGTGTTGAAGCATCTTATTGTGCATGATGGGTTTGGGGATGACATTCCTCATGACATATCTAAAAGGTGGAGGAATAATATTTTAATTATTTTGAGGGAGAATAATGGGAGGTTGATTAGCCATGTTGAGAAAATGATTTTAAAGTTGCATCATTTGGGAGTTGTTAAATGTTTGCATTATGTTCATTTTTTATACTATCTTGGCAAGAATTTGAGTGGTATCAACTAGTGTATTGGTTTTTTATAGGAAGACTCCATAAATTGGTATTCAAGGGATGGTTTTTAGGTGGTGGATTCCATGAGGGTTTATTGGATAGACTTGTGTTGATTTCGCCCTCATTGTGATGAGATGTTTGAAGATGGGAATTGTCTTGAAGTGTATGAAAAGGATTTGATCTACAATATCATATTGTGGAGTGAATTGAGCCATGCTACAATATAAATATGAGCGAGGAGGACTCCAAGATTGAGGATCCTCTTGAGAACTGGAGAAAGGAAGAAAAGAGCACCCCATATAATGTCTAAATGGATTTAGGTTGTCTAAGAAGATTATGATAGGGGATTTCATGATGCTTGATGAAAGGAACTAAGATTATTAAATAAGAAATAAAAATAGGAATAGATTTAGCCAACAAAAGAACAAAGTAAAAAAATAGGTACAAAGTTGACTAGGTGGATAGAGTTTTGTAATGAAAATTCACATAGCAAAAAGATAAGGATACATAGTCTTTTAGCTTTATTGTTTATTGCTAAACATGAAATTGAATATGAAGATAAAGATACATAGTCATGCAAGTTGATTGTGTACTATAAAAAGGAAGACTAAACAATTTATAAGAGATTTTATTGACTATAATGATCATTTTTTGAAGTAGATAAAAAATTTACAAGATAATTTTGAAGTAAAATGAAAGTAATCATATAAGCAATAGGGTAAATGTGACTACCCCAATTAGGACACACAACACAAACCTTACACCAATGCTAGCAAATGCATGTTTTGTAATACAATATATAGTGATCAAAGAGCAAGTATTAACTGGAAATGCTAACTGATTAGTCATATTATGTCTTATTAATTTGTAGTAAAGTTTAATTTTAATGTGAAGGAAGTTGGCTGTAGTAAGGAACTAAAATGCAATCTAAGGTTGGTTTCAAGATGCTTATGCTTAAAGGGATCTCTATTGGCTATGGTGTTGGCTTGATATTAGGGCCTACCCAATCACTTCACAATCCCATAGTGATAAGGGTGTCAACTGATTTATTAATATATACCATCAACCACACATTTATACTTGGCCAAAAAGTCAAGTCAACTTCCTCCTTGGTGATGAAATACAAGTAGGTAGACCTTGGTAAGATAGATGCTTGATGCTTTTTAAATTAAAAGTGATTTCGTAGTGTGTGCCAAAGAGACACATAGTGTGTCTAAAATGGTAATTTGAAAAACCACCAATTTAATCTATGTGAGTTACTTTAAGCATGTAAACAACTAAAAAAAAATGTGAAATAATTATAAGAAAATAGAGGTTAATTCCTTGATCAAGAAAAGTATAGAGTCAGTTCATATGATACCATATGAAAATATTATAAAATAGAGTGGATTGGATCACTATTATTATGTAAAATCAAGATCTATAAGAACACAGTCAAATAGGTCAAATCTTTCTTCTAAATGGAGGATAGACTATAGAACTATGTCGATAGGTCAACCCAATTTGTTGTAGGGTTGTAATTTTACAAACTACAAACTTGTAAAAAATAGTGGTTGAAATAAGAATTGAAATGATAGAGAAAGAAAGGAATAAGCTTTGATGGGCTTAAAGATGTTTTAGATTGCAAATATTTATGATGTGATGTTAAAATTTTGTTTCAAAATTTTTCTAACTGAGTTGACTACTTCAACCAAGTTTGAAAAACTTTGCATGCTAAAGAATAAGTTAAAAATATAGTCAATTAGTTTGACTATGTTTGTAGACTGATATGTTGACAAAAGATAATTACAAATAGATTACATAGGTTTGACTATGTATAAGAATCTAGAGTTTAATAATAATAATGTGTTGAACTGATTGATATAGTAACCTATATTTAACAAAGATCTTCATAGATAGAACAAAGTTAGCTTGGAGTAACTGTGTGTTAAAATTGCACATTGAATGTTAGAACTATACTAAATGGTTCAATACATTACTTTAAATATATAAAAATATAAAATGATGAAAAAAATGATAATGTGAAATAAATACTACAAGGTTTTGATTCATATTGGGTTTAATAGAATATATAGAAAAGTTAATGAAACTAATATATTAGTAAATCCTAGCTCGAAGAAGATAAATACTACTTACACTTCTGATTATTGATACATTATA
This sequence comes from Torreya grandis, assembly GCA_037957365.1. NCBI lineage: Eukaryota > Viridiplantae > Streptophyta > Pinopsida > Cupressales > Taxaceae > Torreya > Torreya grandis. Next base: position 143,780 of record JARHVA010010007.1, read on the forward strand.
TATTTAGGGTCATGACTAATATGGATCCACTATACCTAACCAAGGGTATCTCTTACCACAATAAAATAAATAGGGGCGGTTTCAATGCCTCTAATCAAGAAAAATTATGTAATATACCCTAACTAGGTCCTATGTTTTCATATTCATAAAAATTATATGAAAAGTAAATTAAAACCTAATCTAGTGCTCACCAAAGCTTGTGGCACAAAATGGGGGTTAGAAAACCAATTCCAAACTAAGATCTAAATTATTTTCAAGACCATTTCCGTTATGTTGTCCATTTTATTTCAAGCCAAATATGAATTCCAATTCTATATCCTATCCTAAAATCAAAACTCAACCAAGGTCAAACCATTACGATCCGAATTAGGTTTGTATTGAGCCATGTACTAAGCCATTCAAATCCAAATTTATTTTCTATTTAACCATGTACCAATCCATTTCATTTTTATTAGGTTCACCTTGACCCACATTCCAATTCAATCAGGTTCATCTTGAACTACATTGTAATTCTAATTCCAAACTGGGTATATCTCAACAAAATCTAATTACCCTAAATCAACCACATGCCAATTTAAACCATTTATTATCTTCACATACAATCTCCCACACCTGTCATTCATGAATTATGAAGTTATTCCATCCATCCTTTCTTTCAATAGAATCATACCAATCTATTCCTCTATGAGTGGGGAAACTCTAGTCTAGGCTAATTTTGCCCTCTTTGATCTGATTCCAATTTAAGCCAATCTACCCTATTTGGGGTAATTCTGATCTAGTTTATTTTGCCTTATTTGAAGCTAAGACAAGCCAATGACATTATGTCAATCCACCATCATTAGGAACATTCTAATTAAGACCAAGATTGCACTCTTTGTGCCCATTCTAATTACGTCAATCCACCCTCTTTGGGTCCAATTTATTCTAATCCATTCCCCTTCCATGTATCATTTCTTAGGGTCATTCATCTACAGTTAATATAATTTATATAATCTCATGATCATATGCCTATTATATCATGTCAATTCATACCTCAAAATGTGATATATCAACTCTTACATCTTAACCAAAATATATCTCACTTTACATCTACATTTGACATTTCTTCCAATAGTCTACAAGCCAATCTAGTCTTATAACCATAATAAATATAATATTCCATACCTCTTATGCCATTTTACCTCAAATGGTCCTTATCTATTGATGATCTAAGTGTTTCCAAGTTTGATAACTACTCGATCAATATATGTCCTGATCCCCTTCTAAAGCATATCCACTTCTAAGGCAAGATCAACATAGTCAACCCATTATGGACATTTTTATTGAATTGTCGATATTTTACAAAACCCAAACTAGTTTTGGACCATATCTATTTGAAATAGGACCTATCTTTGATAAGCACAGAGTTAAAAATCTTGTTATTATCAAGAAATGACCAATTATTCATCTATTGTCAAAAATTCCCCATTATATAAAATTTCTTCATCTCAAATCCTTTATTTCCAAGTGAAAGGTTAACAAGTTACTTGTGGACAACAAAATCTAATAGGCCCTTTTTTGGCTAAATTTTCATTAGAATCAAGTTATATTCTAGAACCAATATCAAAATTGGGTTCCATTCTAGAACCAATATCAAATTTAGCATTAGAATCATAATTAACAATAGTCTCAACATTAGATTCAAATCCTATTGACTCATAAAAATATTTAGAAGCATAATATATTAGTGGATATCATACCTTTTTAATCACACTTTTAACAAATCTACTCAACTCAAAATGAGTCACAAAATTAGAATACCTTAGTAGATGTTCAAATATCAACTACACACTTCTAGTAGATCTAATTAAGAACATTTATTATTTGTCCATGAGCTTCTAGGAAGTTTAATTCAAATTTGATGAATTTTTTTCTAGTAGCCTTTATGATGATTGTGTTTTATTTACCCCTCCATTAACATCACATATTCCATTAACATTAAAAACCTTAGACACTACATTCATTTCCAATCTCCCACAAATGCCAATTGGGATTGGAAAAATCACACACTATTGAAATTTTTCCAAGATAACATCTTAGTGGAAGAAATTTTGGGGAGCCAAGACAACATTTAGGTAGAATAACAATCTCTTAGTGAATCCTTATTTGAGGCACTAGAGGAAAATTAAAATCTAAACTCACCATCTTCTAGTGAAATCTTATTTGAGGCATTATACAATTATCAAAATCCTTTATTGAAACCTTTATCAAGGTGCCAAGGGATAATAAAAATGAATTATAAATGTTTATTAGTAAACCTTATTTGAAGTGCTCTTGGAAAATTCAAATCAAAATAGTCAAGATGATTTACTTGGTGAAAATATCTTTGAGGAACCAATAAATGAAAAAATAATTTATTTGTTGTTTGATGAGAACATCATTAAAGTCAACATTGGAAATAATAAATCATCCAAATATCATTCATATTGAAACAACTCTTAGGGATGAGGAATAAAAAAGCATTGTTGTCCTATTAAGATAATTTTTAGTGGTCTTTATTCCCATTAGAACCAAAATCATGTGAAATCTAGAATCAACAACAATGTGTGTGACTAAATATCTAAATCTTCATTTGTCCCCCAATAATTATACATTCCATTGTGATCTTACTATTCATTCAAGATCTATATTCCATTATGCAATCAAATCCATATTCGGATGCCTATCTTTGTTTACCTTTCTTAGAGAAAATCATTTTCCTAGAGGTAATACAAACATCTTGTATATAGGTTTGGAAGAAGTAGAATCAACAACCAATGATGATCACAATAGCAATTTTTTAGTTCACATCCATAAAAAAATCCTAGTCTAGTAGTTATTCGAAGAGCATATTAGTTAGACAACAAAGGGTCTACATTATACATCCTATAATCTTCAATTTGAGTTTAGATGTTATAAATTATCAAAAAATCAATTACAAATACAAAACAAACAAAATACAAAGATAAATAATTCATCCAATAGTGAAAACCATGATGTGTCTCCTTGAGTAAGTACCATGATGATAACTTGGTTTCCAAAGTCATGTATAAATAATTTTTTCTAAAGGTACCTTGAAACTTGGGGGAAACCTAATCTATATTGAGAACCATTCCATTCCATCTATTTTAGAGATTAAATATTATTTATCATAACCAATCTTATTTTTCTCATCAGTTTTAAAACATTATCATTGTTATGAAAGTGGAAGGTATATTAAGACTTGTTTTTGAAATATTATGACATATTACTTGCATGACACTTTGAGAATTGCCCACATTTGGTTCTCAAATGACATGGTACTTGAATACTTCCATTAACTTCCATCATTTTTCATCCATTATTATCCATTTCATCATTCACTAATTATTCTCCCATCAAGGAGGAATTACAATGACTTGGGGTCCATTTGGATTATGTAGGTAGCACTTAGTTTATGAGGTCAGCTCAGTCATCCCTATTCTACACTATTACAATTTTTTGTAATTTCTAAACCATAACCTCACTATTTTTTTATAATAATAATCCATGCTCTCACCAATTTTTGAGAAATTTAAGCCTACACTCTAGTCATTCTTCAAGTTAATCTTATGTCAGTAATCCCACTTTGGTATTTCCCTACCTCAAACTATTGTTTATTAGTAACATCTCTCATTATAGGATGAACTATAATGGATTGAGGTGTGTTTGGACTATATAAGTAGTGCTTAGTTTTTGAGGTCATCTTGGCTAAACCCTATTACACATTCTCTCCATTTTATGAGCAATATAAACTACACTCTTACTATTTTTTGAAAAATTTAGCCACACTCTCAAGGTTATGTGAGTAGTATAAGCCTACAATCTCTCCACTTTGAGAGTTGATAATATTCTTATTTTCCTACCTCAACCTATTGTTTATTAGTAGTATCTCTTATTGTAGGAGGAAGTATAGTGTCTTGAGGTATGTTTGGAATATGTCACCAATAATCAGTTTCTTAGGTTAGCTCAGCCAACCCCTATTCCATGCTATCACCTTTTAAATCATTTTAAGCCATACTCATTATTTTGTGAGTTATATATCCCACACTCTCTCCATTTTTCAAGTTAAATAATATTGAATCTCTTAATCCTCTATTGAGTTGAAATGCGAAAATACCAAAAACATTTAAAATAGTCTAGAAACCCTAAAAATAAAAAAGGGCTTACAATATCCATGAGAATTATAAAACCACAAAATTTTAAACATTTTTAAAGGCTTAAAATTTCCACAAGAGATATAAATCCTTAAAATTCAAAAATAATTGTCTTGTCCTAAATATATTTAACAATCTTTCAATCATTTTAGTCCTAAAATATTGTTAGGATGTGTCCTTCCTAAATATGTCATGTTAGGGGAAAATTAGAACAATCTAATAAAAGATAGAAACTTCCACCCTATTTGGGGTGGATCAAATATGCATCTTATTTCGGGATGATTCCTTCATAAATTGTTTGTATTTCATGTAACCTTGATTTGGGGCACCATCCAATTATCAATATCGTTGAGCTTTCACATATGAATTTTGACTTGGTGAAATAAAAAGATGTTTTATGTTGCTTTTATTTTCAATTTTGTGTGTGGGTTTATTTGTTTTCTTATTTTATTGTCATTTCCATCACTCATTACATTGTGCCAATAGGATCATTCATTGACATATGTCAACATAAACATCATGGTTTTTATTATTGTTTCATTATTTTCAATTACTTATTAGATTATGGGTTATTACTTATACAAATTATGACTTAGTCATCATATTTTTTTATATCATGGTGCATACCATCAAGTGCTACATCAAAAAATCATGTTACAGAGGTCTAATAGATAATGTCATAGTAAAAATATCCTTGCCTAATAATCTCAACATAATCAAGTTAATCACATGGATATATTATATGATATTCATGATATATTAAAAAATGAGGCTATAAAAAAATTCATAACCATATTATCATCATCATCCAGTCTAACATTTCCTTTTTCTTTTTATTTTTGGGAGAATTGTATCAGCTTGATCTCCTTATGGATCATGTAGGTGGTTCTCATTACCAAGAAATTTATAAGATCAACTCTATCACCCTCATTTTGTGCTTATTAATATCCACACTCTTCCAATCCACTCACATAATTATTTTCCATCATTGTCTCATCACTTTGGGAATCCTTGTGTGTTTGGTTTTTTTTGTAGCCTCATCATTATTTGAAAGGTTGTTATAAAATTTACCACATACATTTGCATTAAATTCATCAACATGATCATATCATCATTAATCTATGAAATAGGTTAAATCCTTGATCTATGCTTTCTAACCAATCACTCAATTATTTGATAATCATTAGTCTAAATGAAAAGCTACCCTATTGGGGAAAACAATTCAAACCAATCAATGATTAAATTTATCTTATTGGGGAAAATAATTCAATCAAAAATAAAATTTACCTTACTGGTGAAAATAATTATTCAACTATTATCCCATATTTGGGGTAGTTAAATTATTTTGCCTTTTTCCTAACTCCAAACTCGTATCTTTTGCCATGTTTTGGGAAACTCAATGTGTTTAATTTATATTAGGATAGATCATCATGTAAGCCCATAATTTCACCCTATTTAGGATATTTTAAAGTGTGTCACTTATCTTAGGATGCATTCTTCCCACTTCACCCTACCTTGGGGATAATTGAATTATATTATTCTCTATATTCATTAGATATCAAAGCATGCAAGCATTAAGTCAAGTGGGTTAATTTTATCCATGGGTTAATTTCTCCCATTCTTTATTCTTCTTTTTTTAAATACCACATCTATGTCCTTCATCATTTTATGAACTCACAAGGGGGAATCATAGATCACTAATTATTTCTCCATCCATTTTTTTGACTTATTATTAACAATTTTTTCATTATTTTGAAAGATGTTATTTATGTGTCTCATTATACCTTATCAAATAGGGGAAAAGACACTTATATTTCATCACTTATATGTAAAAAACTCAATTGGAAATAATTTATGAAATAACCCAAAAATCTAGTTAGAAATCATCAATTAAGCCAACTATTACCATAATTATTGATTTAATCCAAAAATGCAACAACATATCCCTAGCTTGGGTAATGCATCCTATTGCAAATTTTAATTCAACATTAGCATCCCATATAAAATAGATCATTTGAAAGTGTTACTAAAGGATAATTATATGAATATTTTAATAGTAAAAGAACATTGTAAAATGCCACTATTCTTATAATTAGGTATTAATATTAATCAGTCTAATATTATTTTCATGGAAGATTATATATATTTGGGATTAACTATTTTATAAATTCAAAAAAATTTAATTATTTCCTCAAATAAGGTGACATCATCATACCAATTATGTAATTAATATTTGTTAAAAGCTCTTACACCCCTCTTACTCAATCTTTTTGTTACACCTCTCTTACACACTCAAAGAGGGGTCACGAATTGAATCTCCTAAATTTATATGACATTACTCCATCCCTTTTATTAAAAACTTCATATATCTCATTTATTATAATGGAGGACTAATCTTGGGCATTTACATTCATCTCAGTATGTTTAGTCCAAAGTCATTTACCAGCTCTAGAAATGAAAGAGTATTCACATTGTCTCATAATGAACAACTAGTGTAGTGAAGCTTTGCCAAATCTTAAGGCCATCACTCCTTCAACATTCTAGTAATAAATGGTAAATGATATATATATATGTGAAATTGACATGGACAAATATCTCTAATCCTATAATTTGAGAAATACCCTCTTTTTGGATCAGATAGTAAGTAGTGTCTTTCAAACAAGGTATAAACTTTGTTATTTTATCTTCTATTTGATTCCTCATTTTATAGTCTAATCAAACCCTATGGATGAGCCTAAGTTTTTAGTCTCATGTAATTTTTATGATTTATATGAATTAACAATGAAATAACCCCCTTTGGAATCCTATTATACATTTTTAAGGTTTTTGCACAAACATTTTATTCTTTTCTACTTATATGCCTCAATCCATCAAGTCTTCTTTTCCACTTAGACTATTGTTATATGCAAACCATTTGGTCCCAACTCTTCACCTTTTACCTATTATTTAGTCTTATTATATGATGGATATCTCCCCAACTCTATATTATGGTATCTCATATCCTCCTCTATGTAAACTCGACCTATTTGTAGTTTGTAGTGCCTCTATGTGAGAAAAAATGATCTAGGCATAACACCTAGTTCATCATACCTTTAGGGTATTTTCCCCTTGAAAACATTTTCACTTCATCTTATTTCTATTTTCCTATTAGACTCAAAAATTATGCATGTTCAACATCTTTGGCATGTTCAGGTACTTTCATGCATTCAAAATATATTATGTGTTCATATTTTATGTAGTGTGTTCCCTTTTTATTCATGGGATTATTGGTCACAACCTTTTCATACACCTTTATTATTGTATTTTTAAATTCCTCGACTCTAGTGGTTAAATATTGTATCAATATTACAAGTTATGAAATAAATTCACTCTTTTATTTATACTTTTACTAGGCCATATTAATCACATATTATTTTCTACCCATTGTGCATAATTGATAACAATTTGGACACCTACCGAATATTTATAGTCATAATGTGAGACACTCCTTGCATTGAGAGTGTTGAATATGCACACATACCTTTAATATTTATCACTCTCTAGTGTTTCCCTGATGTGACCTTCACACATCCATTGTACCCTTCTCACTAGGCATTTATTTCTTATGCTTGGCCATTATGGATTACGTATCACCCACAAACTACTCATACTTATTGGATAATATGAAAATTTACCTTGAACATAAGGATTTTGTTAATTGTGTGTCTAGTTTTTTTTATGTTTATATTTGGTTTTTAAAATGGAAAATTACATTGAGGGCCTTTACTTCCTTATATTAGATGCCTCAAAACATGAATACAATTAATTTTTTAATTCTCCTCTCATATTATGTGTCAAAATCAATGTATTTTATTTTCATTGGATCATATCTATAGTATGTGTGTCAAAGAAACTATATGCACATATATAATAGTTTAATATTTTAGCTTTAACATAAAACTATGTTACTATTTTTAACTGAGTTAAAAATAGTTAAGATAATTTTATTACAAAAACTATAATATTGATTTGCCTAGATTGTGAAAGTATAAAATATCTACTTTAATTTTTTTAAATGATATTTCCATTATTTTAAGGATTAAATTAACATACACATTTGTGCTAAGGTAAGAAGTAAAATTTAACATTTTTAAATTTATCTCTCCATTATTATTAATAAATTTTAAATGTTACTTTACTATTGGAATACTTCACATTATATCAAAAATAAAATATAAGTACAAAAGGTTACAAATTAAAGTACAAAGTCACATCATGATTCAAAATCCATATCAGAGGAATAAATTGGCTTGAAAATGAAAAAATAACCAGTCAAGGCACTGTCCAAAAAACTACAAATAACTAAAAAGTATATTTTTAGACACAGGTTATCACACCAAGAGGTGGAGGTAGAGGATCATCCTTGGGAAGCACTGACCAAATGGGTGGCTCTAGGTTTAGAATGTCTAGATAATTCTATCCATATAGGGGGTCATCATTAATAGTAATATGCCAACCATCAGTTAGTTGTGCAAGAATAGTAGTGATTGATGGAGACCACTATAAAAGGCTAGCTTTAGAATTGCAATGAGAATTCCAACCACTCCTGGGGGAGGAAGAGGAGAAAAATTTCCCCTACTTTTGGACCAAATTATTCTTTGACACCTTTTAGGAAGAGGAGGTGGTAGACCATAGATTGGGCCATCAGGTAGAACCCTATTGATGGTGTAAGGGGCATTGCCCTAGTGGTTGAGGAGATCCAATAAGTTGATAATGTATAGATCTATATTTTCTAATTGGTATTAAATCTATAAATATATAAAATAAATAATAACAACCTTTTCATTAATAAAAAAAAATTCACATGTCTCATGATTAAAATACCCACTATTCTTGGCTTTACTTAGCTAAAAGAGAAATATAGAACATAATAATTTCCAAAGAAAGGAAATAAAGTCCAAACAATTAGAAAAATACATAAAGAGTGCATGAATCAACGAAAAAGGCTTAGGGTGAAAAAGTTAAAATAATGAATGAATCTAATGCTATGTAGACTAGGCTTTTAGATAAAACTAGAATAAATGTTTAAATGAGTCTAGATGTTTATAATATGGATATAAGGGCTAGGAAATGTGGAGGTGGAAAAGCCTCTCATCAAGTGAAAGTCATTGATAAATCAAACAAAATAAAAATGAGCCAGATTGGGATCTAGAATAGGGTACTAGACATGATCCAAATAGGTGAGCCAAGTCCTTATAGAGGACTAGAGAACCCAACACCTGTTGAACTTATTTAAAGCTAAAGATAATAGACTTATGATGAGAAAATGAATCATAGGTGATTATATCTTGAAATGTGTATCACATTTCTACATCTAGTGTTTCCACTAGGCCCTAAGATGTTGTAGACCATGTTTATGCAACATAACATTAGGTAATAAGTCCTAAATATGAAAAAAAAAGGTAAGTAAACATTTTTTAACTAAAAATTTATTTTTATTTTAGGCCAGGGAATCCAATCTCTTAAGGTAAAAAAATCTTGGATAGTGTAAATCCCTTTTTAGATTATTTATGGAGCTCTAGTACTAGGTAATTTAGCTAGGGGAATGGAATAGGTAGTAAGAATAGGGGACCATAATAAATTATGGTCATTTATATACAAACCTATGTGAAAACTATACCCCATCCACTTCAAGTGGGTTTTAACAACTTTAAAATCCTTACAAATGTTTTTTACCACAAAAGAGACATTAATCTTGACATGAATAATAGTCTTGAGAAGGGATTAGAACCCAATATTTTGCCAATTGGTTTTACCATAGAGAGATAATGTCTTAGATTAAATTTCCAAGAATCATGTTTATAAATATCTTGAACAACCCATTTATCACATGGGGACATACTTTTCCAATAAGTGTCAATGATGTACATGCCACCTTTATCATAGGGGAGGCAATAAACATCCCATGCCACCTGATGAAAACCTAAGGCATGATTAGAATTGAACTATAATAAATATCTAAGGATTTTGGCTAGATCATCATAAGAATCCTTGGAATGATCCCAACTAGAGGAATAATAGACATGTGTATTCACCAAGATCTTGGTGTAAATCTATAACTTGCCTACTAGAGATAAGGGTTTCGTGATCTTGGATTCAATCTTATTTTCAATCCTATTGAGGTAATATTTCTAAATATAAATCATATAAATATCAATATCAAATGGGATACCTAACAAATTGAGTTTTTACACTTTAATAATCCATTTCCAATTATACTTGTGAAGCCACTTAAGCATAGGCATCATTATTTGATGAAGATACATAGTTTTCCTCTAATATAGGTTGGAGCCAAAATATAGATAGAAAATGTCAAGGTATTGGATAACTTCATTAAAGGTGGCCTCTTGTTCTTTGATCATGGGGAAAGCGTCATATGCAAATATCCCATTGATGAGTTGGGAGGTATCAGGTCAAATAATGACCCAAACAAGCCTTTGAGAAGATTTAGAAGCAATGAAATAACCTAGGGCTTCAATAAATAACATGTAAAGTGCCATAGCAAGGGGAAAAAATTGGAGAATAGAACACTAGATATCAATCCACTTGGTTTTATGCCCATTAATAGTGGGGTAGGTTGAGGCATCATGAAGCAATGTTTGCATTGCATAAATGAAGTAAGGCCCAAATTTGAGAGCCTTGAGCATAGCAAGAATAAATTTCCACTCACTCTTATCATTATTTTTTTCAAAGTCTAATTTATAAAAAATAATTCTCCAGAGAGAGGAATGAGACCAAGCCATTCCTTCACAAACCACAATAATATTATTCAGAGTATAATGCCCTCTAATAAATCGTCTTTGCTTTGGTCTAAAAATGGTAGGTAAAATGAGTTGGACATGGTTGGCAAGGGCTTTAGAAAGAATATTGTAGTAAAATTTGAACAAGATTATCAGCCTCAAATTGGGAAGCAACCTATGATATATAGCTTTAAGATTGAATTTGGTATTACCTTGGTTGATCATGGGTCCAAGGGACTAATTCTATAAGGCTTCTTTGTAGACTTGTAATAAATCAAGTTTGGTAAAATCTTAGGCGTCTTTGTAAAATTCACATGGAAATCCATCAAGGATATGGGCTTTATATTTTCTCATATAATGTAAAGCCATTTTGAGCTCTTACAAGGTGAGTGGGGCATCAAAAATCCATTGATCTATAGGCTTGATTTTGAGAGGCACCACATCAAGGAATTTTTAAAGCACCTGAGATCACTGAATTTTGAAAGGGTGAGCTTAAAAAACCATCTTGTAGTGGTCAAAAAAATCTAAAGAGATATCAAATTGAGATGTTAGATATGATTGAGATACTTGAGTGGCTTTGATTTCCCCATAATATTGTTTAGATTTTAATGCTTGAAAAATTGATTCGAGGTTGTGACCAATTTTTAGCCAATACATTTGAGCATCAAGTTAAGTGCCTCTAGAATTATGGTTGACTATCACCTTAAGTTGTTGTTTAAGAGAGGATTCAAGAAATTGTAAATACATGCTAAAGGGATCAGTCTCAAGGGAGATAAATACCTGTTAGAAATCATTGAGCATGCCCTCTTATAATCACTTTTTCATTTGGGCAACATGTTTTCCATGGTGGTCGAGGAAGGAGGTAGTGTATATAATGGCATCATTCTACCAATCAATATAATTAGTAGTGTATAGGGGCCATGATAGGATGTTCTATATCTATGTGATGAGTTCAATCATTCAATAATGACTAAGCATATAAGTATTAAGGATAAATTGATTGCATGGCACATTGTGATATCTCAATTGACTTTTTAATAAATAGGGGAGTGATTTGATAAAATAATTATAGATTGGAAATTGATAGGATCGCCATCAATATTGAAAATGGAAAAAATATTTCACTTTGACAATATAAAGTGGTCAATCTATTTGAGCATGCAATGATTCCCAGATTGGTAGTTGCATCATGTAAACTAATATGTTGGGTTAAAAGTCTACCATAAAAGGAGTGGGTCATCCAAAAGTAATTTATTTTAAAATAATATCAAGTCTCATGTTCAATAATTCACCAATTCATGGGGAGGGCCCCAACCTTGTCTTAAAGGTGTTTAATCATATTAAAATCTCCACACACTAGCCACATGGCAACAAGCAACCCAACTATCAAAGATTGCCAAGGGAAGGAGTGGTTAGGGCCATCATTAGGTGTATAGATGTCGAGAATGACAAATGGATGGTCATCAATGTGAAAAGTAATCCATATTTCATGATGTGAAGGTTTCTCCTCAATGTAAATAATGTTACAGGAGACCTTAGGGGTAGCTATTGGAAGAAGAATTGAGATTGTAAAGTTGTGTAAGATATTTGTTTGATATTCATGTGTTATATACTAATTTTATCATGTATAAGTCTATTTTATCATATATTCATGATTATAATAGGCTAGAATATGAATAAACTCCACTTTTGATGCCAAGTATGAGAAGTAGAAGAATAGTAATAGACTAGAAACATCTATAAATACTTTATATTGTAAGAAGAATGGGGTTACACTTTTGAAGATATCAATAGAGATTGATCTAGTTATGCTTTCATGTGTGATTTCTTTCTATATTCCTCTTGTGCATTTTTATGTATAATGTTTGGTTACTTTCAACCTAATTTATCTTTAATTATTTATTTCTATTTATGAAACATTGGTTGTTCATAATTCCTAAATAATATAGGATAAATAATGCTTACTATGTTCTTGTTATCAAAACTTTTGTATGAATTCAATATACTATTTTTCACACATGAAGTATATCATAACTATCCTCATCCATAACATGTTATGATGCTTCAAAAACCTTTGATAATAATGGTGTAGTGAGAGTGGAACACTCCTTTTGGAGGAAATTATACTAAGATGATTACTATGGAAAAGAGATATTGAGACATGGTTAGACCAAAGGATATTTAATTTTGGAGAAGAAGAATAAAAAAGCACTGGTCTTACCATATAGGAAATAATTTGAGAGCATATTCATGGAGAGATTTATGATTTTTTTTAATGTGACATGATATTGAATGATTATTATATGAGTGGCTAATTATTTAAAGTAAATCCAAAATAGAGACATGAGGGAAGAAGAGTTAGAAGAAAATTTTGGATTTAGAATGTGAAATGCGATAATAAAATAGATGGAGTAAATAGAAGAATACCCAAGTAGCTGCAAGTAGAGTTAAGAGTAGAAGTAAAATAAATGATGAACAAGTATGAATAATGATGAGCGATAATAAAATAGACAAATAATGAAGGATGAATAAAGATGAGATGAAATAAGAAGATGAATGCTGATAAAAAGAATGAATTGATGAATAATGATATGAAAAAAAGATGTTTGAAGAAGAAGAAGAAGGTAAGAATAGTGTAGAACTAGAATAGTTAGATGATATATGTAGTCTATATCTACAAGAATGGGTATTATCAAAATAAGGACATGAAGTATTAAAAAAATAAGTACAAAAACATTGTAGAGTAATTACAAGTTAAATATTAAAAGTCACATGAAAGAATCATTCACTAGAAGAGCACACATCCTTGCAACCCAAATTTTTATATTCTAGTAGAAGTTTTCAACTAGGAAGACATGAAGACAATAGTTGGGAAGGTCCATTTTGAGAATAATTACATCTTTGGGGTACTAAAATTGAAAAAACATCAATTTATAAGGCTTTAAAGGCCATAGGGTTTGTTGAAACCAAGCAGAGAAAACAAGGAAATGCAAAAACCTAGAGTACACAGGTTGAATCTCCTAGTGAAAAGATAAATCTTCATAGTGCACAAGAAGGATCACATAAAACATATCCTCCCCCTATAAAATATGTGTAGCATATCCCTTTGACACTAGTTTATCTAATGGGTGATGTAAGATCATTTATAAATATAGGGACATATGATGGGTCTATAGACCGTAAATAATACTTTCTAACATGTGAGATGAGATGGAAAGCTAAGGTTATTACTAATGAGACTATAAAAAGTATTAGTTAATAGGGACATTGAATGGAAGAGCACTTGAGTTTATGTAATGTAGATAAATTATGTAGGATAGTTTATAACAAGTTAAGGAATGGCTTATCACATAGTACAAGATAAAAAAATGTATAAGTCAGACTATTCAAGACCTAAAGGAAATTAGTCAGAAGTTGAGATATTTAGTATGAAACAATGATTGTAGGTTCTCTAACATTATGAATAAGGTGGAATTTACTTTATCAGATAAAGATAAAGTTATATGGTTTGTTGAAGGACTATGTTCTAGAATTAGATTTTCTATAGCATAGAATAAATATGCTACTAAGGTAGATCCTAGATCTACTACTCTTTGAGTGGAAAAAATTTAAGATTATGGGGAAGCTCCCATAATAGGTTCTAAGATTGAAAGTGTATTATAATATTTTATGAAAAGGATAGAAAAATATGATGAGGTAGATAAAACTAAGCTAAATCTATGGTTGATGGAGTGTGATAAATAAGGATATCATAGGAATGATAATCCCAAGAACAAGATAGAGTTCTGTGAAATGTGTAAAGTATTAGGGCATGCAATAATGTAGTGCCATCTCCTAAAATAGCATGTTAAAATCCTATAGATTTTATATGTATTTATTATAAGTCACACAATCATGATGAAAATAATTATAGATCTTTATAAGAGCTCAAATAAAACATTATCAATAATTTATTTTCCATTGCTTTGCAATAGGTGTCCTTGATAAAGAAGATGATTCCAAGCCTAGAATCCAGCAATTATGTAGTAGTAAAAAATTAGTTGGACCCCACTAGTTGTGCAAAAATAATTTGTAACTGGAGAAATTACACAACAAAACCAACATTGGAATATAGTGGAGCAATAGGGATGGTATATAAGAGGTTATCAATCAAAGAGAGGAGGATCTAGGGGTAGCTACAAAGGGGGTTACCAAAATGGAAGAATATATTATTATCAATGCCATCTATTGTAATGTTATTTCTGTGAAGAGTATAATCATGTACAATGTAATTTACCTTTGAGTCCCAAAATATAATCTTACTATGCATATTTAATAGTATATGATCAACATGAGATACAATACTATCCCATCTTAGAAAAAAAAATGGAAAAATCCATAAGGTGAATTCATAGCCTAAGGAGGACACATTTTTGAATGCCATTAAAAGGCACCAACATGCAAAGAGAGGATTTTCTCCTCTTAGAATTCCTTAGGACCATGGAATATGGAAAGTAAAATAGAATAAATACTCAGACCCAATTATAGAAAGGGGTTCATGTATGAAGCTATATAGATGTTGAAAAATATTCAACATCAAGACACTATTGAAGGAGATGATAAAAAAATAGATGCCTAAATATATGGCCAAATCATGCACATTATGAATCAATATGGATTTTTTACTATGTTAACATATTTATTGAAGCTTTTAAGTTACTACATAATGAAGACATCTCTAAAAACATTATAAAAATGCTAAATAATTTACTAGAGTGTGTGCAGTGAGGGAAATAAAAGCCAAAATATGTTGTTTGGTATGTGAATATAAAGAATCCATGGTATGTCGATGCACAAATCGACATTAAATTTATAGGATACAAAATTCCAAATGTTGTCTTTGACTTTGGTAGCATGTTCAACATGATCGCTAGGTCTACATGAGAGGGTATTGGATGATCATTTCTAAGTTATAGCCTAATTACTTTGAGCTTAGTAGATTATGGAATAGTTTATCCCATTGGAAGATTAGAAGACATTAAGATCAAAGTCACATATTTGAGCCTATGATGTGACTTTGAAGTCATCAATATGAAGATAATAAAAACTCATTACCCTAGACTAATTGACAAGAAATGGGCATATGATGGTCATATGACTATCAATTCTTCTTAAAATCAACTAGAGGTGCATTAAAGAGATAATATTTTCATCATTAATTTGAATAAGGCACCCAAAACTTACATTATTTTGATTAAACTAGACTCTCCTTATGTTGCACAAGAAAGCAGCTGGATGAAGGTAAAATCTAAAGAGAACGCAAAATCTCTACATGAAGATGAATGAAACTTCTTGTATAAGGAAACTAACCTTAGGTAAGATATATATTCACTCAATAATTTAATACATATGCAAAATGTAAGCTCAAATTAGTAGTTACTTAGTCATTGGCACCTCAATTTATTATATAAGATTTGTGTCCATGTCTGCTAAATCAACTATTCATTTAGAAGTTGATTTTATCTATCAAATAGATAATCATATGTAGGATTATATAAATATGACTAGAGAAGGCCCTTTTCCTTGGGCAATAGCTTCATCTATTATTGGATACTTAGATATGCATCTAGTCAACTAGCCTTGTGGTGATCACGAACTCTAACCTATGACAATGGTCTTCACCCACGAGAAATAGCTTCCATCATAGTATGTGATCAAGGATACAAATAAATTAATTATATGCCTACAAGTCTATGTACATACCATTATTTGGTGGGTTAGTGCCTTGAGTTATTCTTTGAAGGGAGTTGTAATAATATGGTGGGTGATTCATAGAAATGATCAACTCAATTGGGATGATGCATACAAACATATGATTAACAAATTCCAACTACCATGGGTCATAAAAATTAATTAGCCTTTATTTTAGCAAGGTGAGTGCCTAAAAATCCATATTCACAAATGTGTTGAATTATGGACTGAAGAATGTGTGGCACTAAAGTACTAAGTTCACATCTTTCATTACACACTTACCCATTTACCATCAACATGGTATATGCATCAAGAATGCAGGAGGGAGATAAAGCATCAGGTACAAGTGTAGAGTGAATTCATATAGACATTTGTTTTTAAAGATAATAACCCTTTTGTTTATAATGTGCTACTAAAAACTAAAAACTTCATATGCCATAGGTACACAAAATACTTAAGCATGATAATAGAATCAACTATGAAAAAAAGTGTAGACTATGAACTAAATACAACATTACAAAGATATAAAGCTACCAAGATGGAAGAATAGTATCTCATGCACCCATGTCACTAAATACAACATGAAGAGGAGGAAATTGTAGATTCTGATTCTAATGGTGATATCAATTTAACTGATTTATTTGAACCTGAATGATGAGTAGAACAAATAAAGGACCTAGTCATAGAACTTGTTGAAAAAGACAAGATACACAACATACAAATTATAAAATAGGAAGGGAAATAAATACTATAATAATATATTATCAAGGACAAGTGTAATATTTATTATCAACCAATTAAAAATCTCATGGCAAACATTGGAAGTGAGGAGATTTACAAATTGGTACATATAGGTGACTATTGGACTCAATCAAAAGTTTTAAAATTTGTACAACTTCTATAAGGTTATCTTGATGTGTTTACCAATATTTTTTTTAGATGTTATAAGAGTTGATCCATCCTTGGGTGAAATGCATATTGATCTTAATGAGTGTACATGACCTATAAAGAAACAACCCTATAAGTTTAATCCAAATATGAAGTTGCAAGTAAATGCTAAACTAGATAAAATTTAAGATGCAAGTATAATATATCCCATATAAAATTTAGAATAGGGTAGTCCCATGGAAGTGAAACCTAAGAAAATAAGGAGATGAGAGCATGTGGTGATTATGAAATTTTGAATGATGCCTACATGAATGATCCATTTTTTATTCCTTTCATAGATGAAGTTTTAGAATCTGTCATAGGTCATGAAGTCTACTATTTCATGGATGGTTTCAATGGATATCATCAAATACCAATTTTAGAAGAAGATAGAGCTAATATGACATTTGTCATGGAATAGTGATCCTTTGCATATAGGGTAATGCCTTTTGGCCTCAAGAATACACCTAAGGTTTTTTATCGAGTAGTGGTCAATTAAATATTTCATTCACAACTTCTGAAAAGTATATATTTATTATTAGGTCGTAATTTATTTGTTTGAATAATTTTTTTCCAAACTACACCTCATGTTATACTTCTACTGAGCTCTACACATTGCCCTTAATTTGAAAAGGTGCTTATTTTTAACACTTTTTGGTGTCTTGCTAGGTCATGTGTGTTTAGCGAAGGCATTTTTGTAGAGCATGCCAAAATTTTAATCATTCTGAGTATGCCTCCACTAGTCATCTCCATATATGTGAGATATTTTCATGTACATATAGAGAGTTATCTAAATTTTATTAAGGGGTATGCAACCATTTCATTTCCATTGGAGTATTTACTATGTAGAGGTGTGATGTTTGTCTAGACTTATAAGTGCTAAGCAACATTTATCAAACTAAAGTAGTGACTAGTCATTGTGACTATTATTGTCTTTCTAAATTGGAGCCAGCCCTTTCATGTTCACATTGATTCTTCCAGTATTGTAGTCAGTGTTATGTTTGTGTATCAAGGAGATGGTGGATTGGACCACCACATGCATTTTTCAAGCTAAAAGCTATCTGATGTACAAAATAATTAAATAGAAATTGAAATGGAATCACTGGGTATATTTTTCTAACCACATAAATTTTGACACTATCTTCTTTTAACATCATTTGAAGTTTTTACGAATCATCAATCTTTGTGTAACCTTGTCAATAAGTCAATGCTTAGAAGATGCATTTCTCGATTGTTGATGTGATTTCAAGAATTATAATTTTGCATTAATTTAAAAATTGGAAGAAATTTTTTTGGACCAAGTCATCTTAGTCGTATCATAAATGGGGAAGAATTATAAGAATGATAGGAATATTTTCCTAACACCAATCTATTTTGTGTCTTTATGATCCTCAATTTTTTTAGGCAATTACTAATTTATTATAATAAGGAGTATTCACTATCCACTACCAATAAAGAGACAAGAAATATATTATCACTAGAGCTTTACCATATATAATTATCAATGGGATTTTGTTATCATTTTGGGAAAGATGAAGTACTACGCAGGGTAGTTTTGGAACATGAACATTCACAGCTCTTACAAGAGGCACACTAAAGAATAGTAGCAGGAAATATTTTTAGAAAATTTATTACAAGGAACTTATTTTAGAGTGGGTTATGTTGGTTTAAATTTTTTTATAATAAACATAGAGTAGAGAATAATTGTGACATATATCAAAGTATTGGTTAACCATTACAAGAAGTTGAAATGCCCTTGCAATCTTTGTTAGCCAAATAGTCTTTTAAACAATGGGACATTGATTTTGTCAGACCTATCAATCTATTGAGTAAATGCAGTAAATTAAGGTATATTATCACTATGATAGATTAATTTACCTAATGGTTCACAGCTACTATGATACCTAGTTGTGGTGTGAAGGATGAAACAAATTTCTCATTTACTAGAATATCATTACAAGATTTGGATGCTCCATAAAAATTATTAGAGATTGAGGGATAGAGTTTTAGAATAATACCATCAAGGCTATTATTAAATAATTCATTACATCTCACCATAAAATTACTATGTACCATCCATAAGTTAACGACCAAGCTAAATATTTTAACAAACTGTTGGGTAAGATGTTAAAAATTTGTGATGTCGAGAGGAATGGTTGGGAAAATCACATTCCTATGATTTTTTAGGCATATCACATGTACTATAAGAGGGATATAGGTTTTACTTCATTCCAATTGGTATATGGGATTGAAGCAGTCATGTCAATGGAATATTTGGTACCCAATTTGCATATTACAATGGTCATGATACTAAGGGATCATGAGTTACTGACTAAAAAGCTTCTAAAACTAAATAGGATGGATGAGTATTGATGCAAAGAATATTGGATGTAGGAAGTGCATAAGTAGAACAAATAATCATGGAATGATTAGAATTTGTGTCATAAGGAAATTCATAAAGATCAACCAGTTTTGTTATATTATAATCATTTTACAGAATTTTTAGGAAAATTATAGATTAGATGGAAAGGGCTTTATGTTATATATGAAATATCATTGTAAGGATTTTTTTTTGAGAGATATATTGGGAACCATTTTTATAGGGTGGGTGAATGGTTGTAGGCTTAAGACATACTACCAATAGTCTTAATTGATTTCTTTCTGCTAAGTGAGTGGGTGTTGAGTAGATTAGTATTTTCCATTTTTATATGTTTTCTTGTGTGTTTCTTTTTTTGTATGTGCACGTGTGTTTTTGTAGATGATCTATTTAGTAGATTTTTTGAACTAAAAAGAAAAGTTTATCATGCACCAAATTTTCATATAAGAATTTAAGTGCACCATCATGAATGTCAGTAGGAGCAAAAGAAAGCAAGTAAAAGAAAGCAATCAAGTCCAAGAAATGTATGATCAAATCAAATCAACCAAGATATTCACCATATAACAGTCATCCCCAAGTATTTAATGCCATATCCAAGGTTTGATTGACCTAATATTCACTAAATTAGTGTCTTCTCAATCTACTCACACTCTAGTATAAACAATAAAGAATATAACAACATATCTCGATAAATGTGTTAATGACTAACTACCTTAATTTCCAAATCAGATAAAATTTCCACATCAACATTCTCATTGATGATAAATGGATAGATCAACATAATATTTATATTGAAACCAATAGGTGTGAAATCTATAAAGATAGAAGGTTCCTATCCAAGTCCACATTTCATCCTTGCAAATATTTTCATGTGCTGAAATTTTAAGAGCTGAGCTAATTTTTACTATGCAGGAAGCTAAAATGTTTTTAATTTCATCACTTAATGATCATGGATAATTCAAAACTCATTACAAGTTTGATATATGCTCAAAAATAATTATTGGAATTGAATTGGTGCTTTAGCAAACACAATTCACTAATCTAGAGCCATTTGATTTCCTTTGAGTGGTAGAGAAGAAACTATTTCAGCCAGATCTTATTAATGTTGCAAAATGATTGGCTCTTGTATTCTTCCAGAAATTTCATAACATAGATATCAAATTCATAATTTACATGCTCAATTTTGGTGACTTGGGGGAGATTTTATAAGTCTTGCTCATCCACTACAATGATGGTAACATCTACATTAGCCCTAACACCATGATAGTCATTAATATAAAAGCAATAGCCTAAGCTCTGGGCATGATTGCATAAATAAATTCTCTTATCACATACAAGAAGATAATTAATCATATCATTTAAGAGGTTAGATACTTATATTTTTACGGATCAATAGGAATCCCAATCAAATAAATTCAGAATGAACTAGTAAGCATCCTAGCAAAATGCATCACACAGAGGTTATGGTAGACCACCAAGTCTATAAATCAAATTCCTAAATGGGTCTTTGAAATTACACACTTCATGATCCACCATAAAGATATGTTTAATTTGAATAAATAATTTATTCAATATATTCTAACAAACATTGACAAGTTCCACACATCATCCAAGCTAACCTTCTTGTACCAATTTCTCATTTTTCTATTGTGCTTCACCTAGTGGAAGTCCCTTGAGGGAGAGGTGCACACAGAGATAGACTATTTATTATTATAATAATTCTAAAACCTAATATTTACACATGATTTTACTTCCCTATCCCTATAGGGTAAATTCAATACATCATGGGAAGAGTGCTTAAAGCTAATCATCACACATACTCGGGTGGCGTTGACTGTCATGCAATACTTAAGATAGCATGTTGTTGTCACTTTGATACAAAAAGGTTTGTTCATCCATATTCATAATCTCAAAAGGTATCTATTTATACATTTCTCATTTTTTTTTTACCATGGACATGACATAGGCTAAAGTTTCCAACTAGAAATCCTATGTAACTAGGTGTGTGACACCACTTCAAGATATACCACCTAGCACAATAGTCCCTATAATACAACAAACAAAATGAAGCCATAAATTTACAACCACATAAATTAAAGTGAAATATGTCCACTAATAAATAATAAACATCTCCTCCACTACAACATAAGACAAGGAAAACCACAACCTGAATCGATGACCCTAAGGTGTCCCTGATCTCAAGTTAATATGAGCTACCTTAGATGGGAATGGATGAGGAGGTTTACTAGGTAATGGTTTTAGACATGGAAATATATTTTTATGATAGAGTGGAGGAAAATAAATTATTATTCTATAAGGTAGTGGACATGGACCAAATGTGTAAGAAGGTTCATAGTCTATGGGTAAAACTACCACCATGCCCTATATCTATCGTGGTCAAAACTATGTGAGAAAAATATGAGTGGATATAGTGAAGGGTTGAATTCTTCTAGTAGAAAAATTATCCCACATAAATATCCATATATACATTTACACCACTATCAAACATGCCACATGAATCCTTGGTGCACAAGCCAAGAACTCAACATGAGGATAGGGTCTTTCCTACTCTTGAAGAACACACATTTAGCCAAATAACCATAGCATAAGAAGCATAGCATTCTCCATCTTCAACTTCACCACCACCCAAATTTAGGTTAGTTATTGTGGGGTGAAATAAATCACGTGTTTCCAACTCTATGGTCTAACTAATTGATTATTCACTTTCACAAAAATACCCAGAGGTCAAAGAGATCACACCAGAGTAATCTATAGTAAAAGAGAAATAGGCTTCATGGGAAGAAGAAACTCACACAATCTAATAGTGAGTAATAAAAGAGGAAAAGAAACATAACAAGGAATAGGCTCAATAATAGCATTCTCAATAGGTGAGTTGACAATTTGAAGATGTCAGGGCCATACAAAAGGCCCACGACATAGAAACTGATTAACATAAGTCTTTTGAGGTACCTAATAAAGCAAAAAAATTTGTCAATGAATCCAAGTATGTACATGAGATGAATCAAAATAATATGAATGAAGAATATAAAAATAAATACGTTGAGCTCACTACCAAGGCCAAGGTTGAAGAACATATGTAACAGTAGAATATAACAACATAGGCAAAGTAGGATATGGAGGATGCCACTCATGCATAGAAATAAGTTGAAAAAAATGAAAATAAGAAGAAAAAGAAGAAGAAGAGGAAACACTACATAAATAGTAGGCCCAAGCATATGAATATAAATCAAGTGTAGCCAAGGTGCATGTTGACCAAGCAACATAAGTACAGGCTAAGACTAAAGAAGCTAAGGCTACTATGTTAGAAGATTAGAGGAAAGAAGAAGAACATGCATAGAAGATGTAGGAGGAAGAAGAAGTGAAAAATAAAGCTATACAAGATGAGCTTAATAATAAAGTAGAAGAGGATGCCAAAATAAAATAGGTTGACAACATTATTCAACAACTCAATATTGCATCAGAGGCTATGACATAATAAAAACAAATTCCTAAGAAAAAACATGATGGATTAGAGAAACTAGTATAAGAAGAAGAACCATATATAGCCCCAATAGGTCCATAGTAACCAAGATTACATTTAGGAAGAGTATGGCTATGGGATGTCCTAATTATGGGTGCTCAACATAGTACCTTATCTCTTCCACTTGTGACCATGCCATGACTTGACCCTTCAGTGACTATAGGCATATTAGAAACATTCCCCCTCTAGTTTCAAGCATCATTAGATGTCTCTAGACTATCATTGAAGAAATAACTAGAGGGTGTGGTAGCATTCCAAGAGTCCATTATGCATAAGGCCACCTCCATGAAATAAAAAATGGATCAATCCAAGGATGAAAATGTTAAATTAGAGTCTCACCTACATGAAGCTACCAAGATTATCTAGGATGATGTTTTGAGTTGGTCACTTGAGAAATTAGGGGCCAAGTCATGTCTGATCAACACAAACTCAAGACATTTATCTCTAAGTTAACCAAATATTGGTGCATAACATAGAAACTCAGTGTAGTCAGCACATTAGGTTAGGATGTTCACACTAAGGCTAAAATTCTCATCACTCTACTAGAATATTATCAAGGAATACTTGATACTACTACAAATGAAGTAGAATATGTTTCACACAACTTGTTTGAATGAAATCAACAACTGGATACTTCTTTATCTAGTTCTAGCACCAAAATAACCATGGTCAACCAAATTACCACTACGGAGGAAAATGTTGGATCACTCCATGATTTTATTAATCTTAGGTGTTGGAAATATTGTCATTGATGTCAAAGGTTTAGCATTATTGGTGATAAAGGCCCCATTGCATTTAATGTTGTTTATCTTGGCTAATATGAGTTAATATTTATTTAATATTAATGAATATATTTTTGGTTGCATATCAGATAGAAGAAGGGCCTATGGAGAAGTCGAAGAGCCATAGGGTAAAGACAAAAGAAGGATGGGACACATTTTCCCATGAAGAGTCATCTTGGGAAATACCAAGAGTCACCAAGTGAAGATAAAATAGTAAGGGCACAATTTTTCATGAAGGGACACTTTGAGGAATACGAAAAGTCACCATAGATAAGGACAAAAGTGGGAAGGACGTTTTTGGTCATGAAGGGTCACCACGTGACTTTTGAAATGCTTGAATATGAAGGGTCATTCAAGATTGGTGCCATTTTCCATGAGGATTGAAGGGTCACAAAGGGGGAAGGCCAAAGGTCATTTAGAAAGCTATAAATAAAGGCTTGAGAAGCCATTTTTAATATGAGAGATATAGGTTGATTTGATATTATAATATCTAGCTTAGAAGACCAATGTGAGAGATGAATATGATTTGTATTTTTTATATCTAGCTTAGAAGAGCAAAGGTGAGAGAGAGGAAGGAGATGTTGTATTCATCTATCATTTGTTGAGATAACAACATTGAGAGTTAGGTGTGTGGTATACACAAAGGGGTTAGTGCTCTTGTGGGTTGGTGCTCATGAATTGTTGCTGGGTTGGTGCTCGACAAAGGGTTTGGTGCTCCTATGGGTTGGTGCTCATGAATTATTGTTGGGTTGGTGCTTGGCAAAGGGGTTGGTGCTCCTGTGGGTTGGTTGTCACGAATAGTAGTGGTGTTGGTGCTTGAAAAAGGGGTTTGAAGCTCTTGTGGGTTGTTGCTCACGAATTAGAGCTGAGGTTGGTACTCGGCAAAGGGGTATGGTGCTTCTCTGGGTTTGTTCTCATGAATATACTTGAGATTGTTCTCCGTGGTTTTTCCCACATTGGGTTTCCACATTATATCTAGTGTCTCTCTCTATCTTGTGTGATGTTTATTGTTTGAGTTTTATTGCATAACTTGAATGTTTGATTAAGTGGAATCTGATAAGGGAAAGATTTATAAGATATAGAATATACTGATTCACCCCCCTCTCGGTATATTTTGTGATTAACATTAGGGACAATGTGAATGAAAAATTCTTGAATTGGTAGAGTCATATTTTTCGTAGTTCCTTCACTGACATCCATTCTCAATAACCCACAAACAAGATGGAGCAACTCACTCGTGAGATTCAGACAAGGATCACAAACACCAAGGTAGACTTAAAAATAAATATAGATGTAGATATCAAGTAGATAATTGGATACCATGTTGTATTGTGTACCATATTATGGTTGATCTAAGAAGTGATTTTAGATTTCCATGCCTACAATATGGATCTGACTCACTTTTCTAGCTCAGACACCTAGATTGTCAACACACCTACATATCAACCACCTTCAGAGCTATAATAAATCATCACTCGATAAAACTACATGCATTCCAAGTCCAATAACTCTTCAAGTACATCATCATCTACATATATACCACCACCATCATGTTAAGTACTACATAGAGTAAAAAGTTTGAAAAAAGTTGTATAACATTTTGTATTGGAAATGATCTAGTAAGACAATTAGGGCCAGATTGGTTAAAACCCCATAAAGGGTGGCCACCTAGTTATGCCAACCTATTAAAAACTTTTAAAGGGTGGTATGTTGGTATGATAGATAGTTGAAAACATAAAATGGTGGATATGTAGTGTACAAGAGGTTAAAACTAAAAATAGATCCTTTAGTGATTAATGTGACTTGTACTGGTCTAACCATGTATTCAATCTCTACTAACTTGTGCATTTTCAAAGATCCTGTGATGTTGTCTCAGGATGAGACAACATTATAAGTCTAGGAAAGTGTTGGTAGAATAATTCAAATTGTAAATCCATGTAGGATATTTGTTTGATATTCATTCATTATGTAATCATATTCTCATGTATAAGTCTATTTTATCCTATCTTCATGACTTGAAATAGGCTAGAATATGAATAAACCCTAATTTTAGTGCTAAGTATGAGAAGAAGATGAATATTCATATACAGGAAATGTTTATAAATAAATTTAATTTTGAGAAGAATGGGTTCCACTTTTGAAGAGATCAATTGATATTCATCTTGTTATGGTTACCTTTGAGATTTCTTACTCTGTTCCTTTCATGCATTATTATGTATAATGTTTGGTTAATTTATACATAATTTAACCCAAATGCTTTATTTATATTTACAAAAAAAATTATTTTTCTTAATTCATAAATAATTTAGGATAATTAATGCTTATTATGTTCCTATTATCAAAACTTTTATATGAATTCAATATAGTATTTAGCACACATTAAGTATATCATAACTATCCTCATGCTTAGCATGTTGTAATAATTTAGGAACCTTTAATAATAATAGATAAAATACAAGAACTACCACATGCCACCTTATGTAATGGTCATCTGGGTGGCATCATGCCAAATGCTTCACAAATATGCCTGAAGGAGAATGCCAGGAACTTTAACATCCTCCAAATAGATAATGTATGGATAACTAGTCTGCTAAAAAGTATGACACATAAAGTATTTATGGGTAAACTCTATAATACCCCTAATATTTAATGATACCATATTGATAAGGAATGGTCATCCATATAAATCTCTCTCTATCTCTCTTCAAAATATGCCAATCTCACAAAGTTATTATTTTGGTGAGGGCATGAATTGTTGTCAACCATAATGAAGAAACATTTGGATTCATGTTCCTTTTCAAGAGAGTTTGCATCCCCATGAGGTGGGATATGAGACCACCAAGAGAAAAAGTTTCTAGTTTAGAGAACCTAAGCCATAGAAATCATAGTATTCTAGGAAATGATAAAAACACTCTATGGGTTGAAAGGAAATGGGATTGAAAGGGATGGAAAAAGAAGTTCCCTAAGAGTGTTTTATATCTAGAGAATAATCATCATGAGGTGGTGTCTAGTGTGGGTTTTATGGCTTAGGGATTGATGATATTTTAGGTGGAACCATGGTCTAACAATAACCTTGGTTTATTACTCTGGGCTTCTTACCCCAAGGATGTGGTTGAGGGGGATTGACCCATGTAAGGATAATCTTGTTGTCGTGGCCCTTGTTACTTTTAAATTGCATATGGTTCATAATAAATATGTATGATTTATAAAAATATGAAAATAAAAATCCAATTTTATGTAAGTAAATGAAGCTTTATTACAAATTGACAATTTTCAAAAATGTTTCAATAACAATCATGAAGTATTTATATTTTTTATAAATTTTAAATAATGTATCATGAATTTATAGATGGAAATTTTAAATAAAAATAAAAAAATTTAAATGTTAATTTTTTTTTATTAATTTAAAAAATTAATATAAAAAATATAGTGAAAATAAGTGCACTTATACTATAACCAATATTTAGATTTCACCTTCAAATCTAGAAAGCAATGGAAAAAATTAACTAAAATTTGTTCATTGTTTTATGTCCTTTGGGGATAAGGAAAAGGTGGTGGGATTTAGTTCAACCACTAAGAAATCTTAGGAGAGTTGTGGTATGTATCAATTGAAGGGACATAATAGTAAGAACTTGGTCCTGTACATGTAGGATAGGTTTCTATATGAAGCTGAGGAAAAATATTGTAATTATATGGTAGAAATATTTGTGGGTGGAAAACACAACATGGAGGCTATAAGTAACTAGACTAGAAATAAATGGAAAGGACTGGGAGAAATTAAAATAGTATCTCTCACTAATGATTGCTTACTATTTTATTTTATGCACAAGGAAAGTTGTTGGGAAAGCCTAAATGGAGGCCCATGGTAAATGGGAAAGTCATATATCATGATGAAACAATAGAAACATAATTGGTCTTATTCCAAATTTAGGCTTGAATAGCTTCCCTTATGGATGTAACTACCTAGTCTCCCATTTAATTTTTAGGATGATAATATTGTCAATATCTTAGCATCATTTATTAACACTTTGGTAAGGATGAATTCTAGAAATCAATCAGGTAAAAGAATGAATTCAACAAGGTTATGCATGTTGGTACCAATTGATCAGTCACTCCCTACTTCTATATGGCTAAAGTATTCTTTGGGTTTCTAAAATTAGAGTATATAGTTTGAAAGGAAAATAAAATTTGAATTAAATATAGGAAATTTAGTCACTGTTGATTCTTGTTCCAAACATAATGATGGTCATGAATGTTTCAACAGTTTAAAAGACCCACCCTCCCCTCAAAAACTTTAGGAAATTGATAGGGAAATATAGAACACTTCTCTTACATATCTTTTAAAAAAATCAATGAACATAATATTTTATTATTAAGTATAAATTTAGATCA
>JARHVA010010007.1:187500-220000 GCA_037957365.1 Torreya grandis
TAAAGTGATGTACTTTAGACATAAATCTCATCTTGATTTTTTTATCGTTGTGAACTACTACTGTAACAAGTTTTTGTGCTCCAATTATCTTGATTATATTGAACTATAGTCTTTCCTTTGTCCTTTTGAGATTTTTATTGATTAAAAACCTCAGAATTATTATTCAAATTATATTGGAACCATTTTGGGCCAATATATTAAAACATGTTATGAGATAAGCACTTGTTGGCCAAATTTGGCCTACATGCCTAGATTAGAATGAAAAGCTAAGCATTTTCCTGATTGAAGACTGACCCAATGTCATAAGGAGCAAATAGACTTCAAGAGGATATCACATAACATTTTCAACCTTTTGAAACACTTTAAACAAGATTAAAGGGAAAATTTGGTGATCTTAAGATACCAGACTGTCATCAAGATGTCATGCAGTTACAAGTGGAGAAAGATGGTTGTGCATTTATTAAATTTACTTAGAGAACCTCAAAAGATAAAATAATCACGTGGAATCAATGTTATCAGTGTAAAGATCATCCTCTATAAATTTAATGTCTCAATGATTTCTCTATCTCAAGATATAAGCCTTTAAAGTTGAACAAGCAGATAGAAACGGTCATGAAAACATCAAAATTAAGGCTTGATAATTAACCATTGGGTTTAAAAATGTGATAATATCATGGAAATAAAATATGGTTGTGTGGACATTAAATGATGGGAATAGTAATGCCAAATTTAAGCCACAACAAATAACCATTGGGGTTTAAAAAACACTAAGATGTTCATGTAGACGTCAATGACGGTCATATGAACATCAAATATGGTCATGCAGACATCAAATTTGGGCCTCATCAATTAGCCATTTGATTTCAAATTATGGGTCCCAAACACATCTATGGTGCACATTTATTCATACATTTAGATCTAATGGTGTGAGCTAAATTCAAATATTTAGAGGATGTAGATCAAAGACTCACATGAAATCATACACTAAGATCTAATGACATGAATTAAAGTCAAGGAGTTAGTATATCCTAGGGACCAATAAGGAGAATATATTCTAGCACAAATTGATAGGACTGATTTGGCAATCAACATCCAATAAACAAAAGGCAAATTCGAAAGCCTTTGGTCCAAGTTGATGAACTAGTTTTTTACCCTAGATAATGAATGTTTCAAATAACCATGATGCCATTAGAACTCAGTCAACAATAGATGTAGTAATTTAGGCAAGATGGTCAAGGATAAATTTTTTTCACCATTAAAGTTTAAATAGGGCCTCTGGTCAATAATTTAGAACTTGTTGACCTTGTTGTAGGATTACTATATTGATGTGTTCATCACTCTTCCAAATTGAATATCCTCATGTGCAGCAGATTCTTGGCTCTCACATGGTTTAGAGGAAAATTAGGTATTTTGGGGCCTAATACAAAGATTAAGCAAGACTAAATGTCTATCAGACTATCATGGCTATTATGACTATGTGAAAACCAATAGATTGGGTTGGTTTTCAATCTATATTGGACTTATGTTCAAGATAGAACAAATAAAGACATAAATGTGATTAGAGGGAAGTGTCTTATATTTTTATATGGTCAAATTTTTTATAAACAAGTACCTATGGCCATCTAGAGTAGATATGGATGAAACTGTTAGTTTTGAGATATGAGAAGTTTATCCTCATTAGTAGATCAAGTAGAATCTGGCATGAATTTCCAAGGAGGAGACCTGGTAGATAAATAAGGAGAATGAACATTTAATTCTTCTACAAATATTTTGAAGAATTGATTCCTCCTTGATAAGATCATGACTCAATAACCTTGAATTGTTGCTAATCCATTACAACTTCTCCTCTCTTCTTCCCCTTTTCTATATATGTTTCATCTTATTCCATGTTGTAGCTCCCTCTAGAATTTTTAGATAATAAATCTTTAAGATGTTTTAGAGAAATAGACTCTTACGCTTTAGCTTGCTCAGGTTATGCCAAAATTTGTAATGTAACACCTTTTGATGTAATAAAGACTGAATTCCATCATTTTTGCAAAACTAAATTGAAGTGTGTTCTATGAATTAATGTATTATGGTTAAGTGAATATATCCTTCCCTTACCTATGTCTAAGTATATTCACATTTATTAAGTGATTTTTAGTCCTCATAGGTAATTTTAAGTGCAATATATAGGTTATTGATTATCTTGGAAGTAGATATTTTCCCTCTCATGCTAGTTTAATAGTCAATGCCTTATTGTGAAATACGTATGTGAGACTGATCTTCTTCATTCTTGAATGTGTCTTATAGTTTGTCTTATGAAAAGGAAAGTATTTCAATTACTAGTGAATCACCTCATTTTATATGATTTCATACATTTTTTTTTACTCTCTCTCCCCTTTTCCAAGAAATTGTTAGTTTAGGTCTAGTTTAGGTGATAGATCCAAAAGGAATATAGCCTTCTCCAGAGGTTTGACCCAAGCTTAGGTGACCCACATCCTAGGTTCAATCCCATGTTGGGCTAGATTTGTGTAAGAGGAATTGGAAAATCTCCTTACTCAGATAGGGTACAATTTAGGACACCAACAATACTCATTTGGGATGCTAAGATTGAATCTAAGCTTACCCAATTTTTCTTATATTGAATTTTACATATCATCATGATCACTCTCATACCAATATGTAATTATGAAATTAGGATAATTGGAATTGACCAAGAGAAGAAGATATAAGAGTTCACTATTTTCACATTACTTTTACATCTATAGAAAGAAAGAAGGAATTTCATTTTATATACATTCTTTTTCCATTTCTAGAGAGAAATAAGGAATTGCACATTTTTTTTCATGTCTATATGGAGAGAAGGGTTTCAAAATTCTTCAAATTATTTTTCCATTTATATATAGAGAGAAGGAATTTCACATTATTCACATTATTTTTCCATTTATGTGTCAGGATTATGCCTATGTGTTTTATAATGGTAAATTAGGTTAAATGATGTGGAAACATTAAGAGGTACACATGGTGTATTAGAGAAAGAATATTTATTTTTTACTTCATAAGGTATGTTATAAACATGATTTTGTTCAATATTATTTTACTTATCTTGTTCTATTATATTCTTTAAAGAAGAATGCAAAGAGGAATCATTAGAAGGGGATATTCTATTTCATCATTAGTGTAATCATTTTATTTTTCACTATTATATTCTTCATGTATGTAATTAGATTTATTAATAGCAAATGTTAGGATATTTATCCACTAATTATGATATTCATAAGGGATGAAGTTAATAAATAATTATAAATCCACAGGATGAGAGCCATTATGGGTTTCTGATTATTTATCCAAATTTGATTTATTAGGCCTTTATCAAGATATTACAATATAGGAAAGGTCTAATAAAATTAAGTAAAAAAGCATGGGAAAGTTGTGGCCAAAGGTGAAAATATTATTTGTGTATGAAAATAAAAAATAAGATAGTGAAAATCTAAGACAAAAAATGAAATCAATTTTTTGTGTATGGTGTTAGCGTAATTATGTATTTACTTTGGGTTATTTTCTAAGGAAATAGGTCTATGGTTAGTTGCCTTAACCACTTGGGTTAAGAGTTTAGTTTTTTAATTTGGATTAGTTATTTCATGCTAGCCAACATTGGTTGTTTCACCCACCATTTCCATGTTCCTCGGGTGGTTCATTTATATGCCTATTTAATAGGCCTTCTTGTATGGTTCATATAATGAGTGTTGTGTAATACAATTTAGTTCTCATTTCAATACATATGTTCAATATAGTATGGTGTTCAGAGCCCATGATTCATAAAGCCTGAGTGGTGATCTGTGGAAGCCATAGAGTTTAGTGTATTGCTAGGGAGGAGATTCATATGCCCAATGGAGAGCCAGAGGATAGAGAAAATTTTGTAAGCTCAATAAGAAGATCAAAAAACTTTTTGGGAGTATTAAGAGAAAAAATAAGATTGAAATGAGGTTAGAGAGATTAGTTTTAGGCTATTTGAGGCCTCTATTAAATTTTTTTGGGCTGGTCATATTGTGTACGACACCATCTAGTTCAGGGGAGCAGAGAAAATTCAAATCTTGATCTTTTTTAATGAAACAATGGTCTAAAATGTGAGTTAAATCCTAACTTGAGCATTGGTTTAGATGGTTTCTAATTTGGTTGAGAAATAGGATCAAAATCTATGCCTGAAGTTTTATAGGTAGGCCAATTTTTTGATTACCTAATTATTTTCTTGAAATTTTTAGCCTAAAGTTTTATTATTTCAATTATTTTTAATTTTTTAGTTGAAATAAATCAAAACTTTAGCCAATGGGGGTTATTGAGGACCTACCACTGATTAATAATCATGAAGCATCTGAGAAATTAAAATTTTCACCATTTTTTGAGTTTTTAATCTAGATGTGGATGGAGAAAGAATTTTTTAAATCAGAGTTGTATGTTTCCTGATTTAATTATTTTAGTGAAATAAAATTGAGATCTTACAAATAGTATTGAGTTTGTTTCTAAAAATTGGTAGAGTTATTCAATGTCAATATAGAATCTGTGTAGAAGGAGATTTTATAAAAGTCATTATAATTTTTTTGATTTAATTTATTTCATGAGAGATTAGGTCAAATGGCTAGTATTCCACACCGGTTACTACCAAATTCTTAGAAATTGATAGGCAAGGACTTTAGTTTATGGATTCATAAGGTTTTGATGATATTTCAATATACAAACATTTATCAAATAGTGTTTAGTAAAGAAAAAGGCCAGCCACTGGTTATGATGACTATGATAGACATCATCATGAGGCTCTTATGTTGTTAAAATTGTTAGTAGTAGATAATCTAATCTCAAATCTCATAAATGAGACCATTGCATTAGCTTTTCATACTAATATTACTTTAAATACCAATTTTCTAAAGCTAATAAGCTATTATATTTGAAAATTTTATTTTTTCCTACTAAGATGCAGGAGGATGGCTCCATTTTTAAGTTTTTATTAAAGATCAAGGACATCAATGACCAATTAAAGGTTGTGTAGAACCCTATTTATGAGAAATATGTGATTGCTCTAGTTATACATAATATTCCACCTTTATTTGAGTTATTTGAGAAGTCCTTAAACATGATTGCTGAGACATAGACTTTGGAATTTATAAAGTTGTCCATATATCTATTTTAAAAGGATAGATGCTAGGAGTAGGTAGTGTTGTCTATATATACTTCTATAGAGAGTGAGTTTTTCATCAAGGGAAAGGGTAAGAAGTTTGGTGAAAATACTAGTTCTCTGACAAAAAAATCACAAGTGGTTATAATAAGAGATCTAAGTGGAAATGTTTTTATTGTAAGTAGCCTAGGCACCTTAAGAAATATTGTAGGAGAAGACAATAAGATATGACTAACCCTAGAAATAAATCTCATCATGCGAATGTAGCTGAAGGTGAAGGTGAGGAAACATCTCCTAATTTTACTTTCATGGATTTTAATGGTAATTCTATGATGGATCAAGCTTGGTACTTTGATTTAGGTGAAACTCAGCATTATACATGCCATAAGGACTGGTATGTGGATTGTGTTAAAAATGATAGTAGTAATTAATTTGTATCTTTGTGAGATGGTAGAACTCATTTTGTGAATGGATATGGTATTGTTCAGATCATTTTAATGTTGTAGTTTGGTATACATTTAAGAATGTTATGTATGTGCCTAATATGAGTAACAATTTACTTTCAATTAGTGAGATCACTTCAAAATATTATTTTGTTGTAAAGTTTCAGTTAAAACAATTTTTAGTCACTACCATAGATAACAAGATTATTGTTATTGGGATTGGTGAGAAAGGTCTGTATAAGCTTGCAGATCTACAGAGGGAAAAGGAAAGTGTACTTGTTACATTTGATATCATAAGTTCACTATGGCATGAAAGGTATGGGAATTTGAATTTCTAATATTTGACTACATTGAGCAAGATTAAGAAGGTTAAGGGGATTCCTTATATTTAGGATATTCATCATATATGTACTAGATGTTAGTTAGGGAAGCAAGTTAAACATTCATTTCTTGTTGGTAAAGCTTCCAGAGCTAAGGGAGTATTAGATTTGGTACATGTGGATTTGAAAGGTTCAATGCTGACACCTACCCCTTATAGAGAACATTATTTTTATTGCTGATCAATGAATTCTCTAGGAAAAGAGGGTATACATTCCAGTGAAGAAAATTGATTATATTTCTAACTTCATTACTAAGAAGTCTATGGCTGAAAAATAGGTGGGACAATAATTGAAATATCTTAAAATGGATAATGGGGGTGATTTCATCTCAAAATAGTTCAAGGAGTTTTGGGCCTCTAAAGGCATACACAAACAATACACTACCCATTACACTCCACAACAAAATAGAGATGTGGAAAGGTTAAATAGGATGGTGATGGACATGGCACATAGTATGGTGCAAAGCAGAAATGTCCCATATAGATATTGGGTGTAAGTAATGGATATGGTGGTGTACATACTCAATAGAAGTCCTATAAAAGCATTGGATAATATGACTCCATAAGAGGCTTGGTTAGGTAAAACTCCATATGTAAGTTATTTACTAATTTTTGGTTTTGTAGGTTTTGCAATTATTCTTAGTCAAAACAGAAGTAACTTTGACGTGAAAATCAGATTATACATGTTTGTTGGATATAGTAAGCAGTCAAAGGCCTATAGACTACTTGATGTTTCTACTAACAAAGTTATGGTAAATAGAGATGTCATAGTAAATGAACATATGCCATACATTATAGTAACTTGTATAGTTTTTGATATTAAGTCATTGATTTCTTCTAATGATTCTATTATAAGTTGTGGTGTGAAATTTTAGGAATAATCTAGTTCATTAGTGGAATCACATTCTAGGGAAGGAATTGATGTAAGTCACTGTGAGGTTTGAAAAGAAAAACCAAGCAAGAGAAAGTGGTATTCTACCGTAATATAAGAACTAAAGGAAGGAGACTTGCCACAAGGTGTGGAAGGAAGAATATTGAGATCAAGAAATCAATTTGGTAATAGAGGTGAGCATGACAATTTTACTCTAACAACTATTATTTCACACGTATTTGAGCCTATTTGTTTTTCAACAGCCAAGGGAAAGTATCAATGGGAATAATTTATGAAATTATAATATGATTCCTTAATAAAAAATAAGACTTGGGATCTCATGGAGCTACCACCAATAAAAAAATCCATTAGTTGTAAATGGATTTACAAGTTAAAATGTAAAGTAGATGGTACCTTGGACAAACACAAAGCTAGATTTATTGCAATAGGTTATGCACAAGATGAAGGGTTTCATTATGAGGTTAATTTTTTTCCTACTACAAAGATGGTAAATTTTCATTTGATTATTGCTATTAATGTTCAGTTTAGATGGTAGGTATAACAAATAGATGTTAAGAGTGCTTTCCTGAATGCAGATCTAGAGGAGGATGTCTACATGGTTCAGCCATAGGGTTTTCAAATTCTTGGTAAGGAATATATTATTTTTATGTTGATAAAATCCTTATATGATCTTAATAAGGCTCCTTGAGCTAGTATATGAAGATAGATACATACCTTAGGGAGTTTGGTTTCAAAAGGTGTAACTCTAAAACAAATCTCTATGTAAAAGTGTTTAGTGATGATATATTGATTATCATTGTATATGTTCATGATATAGCAATCATTTGAAGTAGTGATAGTGCCATTAAACAAATTAATGATTATATTTTTTGTACTTTTAACATGATAGAATTAGGACTACTAAAATACTATTTAGGTGTTGATTTTTGATAAGGTGATTGAGTTATATTCATGTCACAAAATAATTATGCCAAATTATTGTTAAAAAGTTTTAGAATGATGGATTGTAATCTAGATCACACACTTATTGAAGTTGGATCTAAAATTTCAAATAACACTACCTTATCTATGGTTAATCAAATAGTGTATTGGTAGCTAGTCGGTAGTCTCATTTACCTCACTACCACTAGACCATATATTTCTTTTGTAGTGAGTTTTCTATATCTCTTCATGTATAAACCACAATAAGTAAATTTTTAGCTACAAAATTTGTATTAAGAGATGTTAAAGTTACTCTTAACTTTGGCATACTATATGATAAGTCTGTAGATTCTAAGCTTTTAGGATATTCTGACTCTGATTGGGCACGATCAATATATTCATGAAAATATACAATAGGATATGTATTCACTCTTGGTTTAGGAGTTTTATCATGGTAGAGTAAACTAAAAACTACAGTGGAATTATATTCAATAGAAGCAGAGGATAAATTTTTGGTCAATTCAAGTTGTGAAACTATGTGGATACATACAATCTTTGAGGATCTTTAGTTTGAGGCATCAAAGTCTACTTTGATTTTTTGTGACAACCAGTGTTTTCTAAATATGGTGAAGAATACATTATTACATGCCATGAACAAACACATTGAGATTATCCATCATTACATCTGTTTATTGGTTACAAATGAAGACATTAGTCTCTTCTATTGCCCCATTGTAAAGCAACTAGTTGATATAATGAACAAACCACTTAGTGTAGATAATTTCATAAATTTTAGAGATAAACTTGGTCTTGTTTTTGGTTTTGTCATTAAGGGAGGGTGTTAGTATAATTACGTATTTACCTTGGGTTATCGACCAAGACAATATGTCTATGGTTAGTTTCCTTAACTACTTGGGTTAAGAGGTTACTTTGTTTTATTGGGTTTAGTTATTGAATGCTAGTTGATGTTGGTTGTTTCACCCACCCTTTCGATGTTTCTTGGGTGGTTCATTTGTTTACATATTTAATAGGATTTTTTGTATGGTTAATATAATGAGGGATGTGCAACTAATTATGGTTCTCTCTTTAATCTCTATGTTCAATATAATAAATGGAAACAAAAATGAGATTTGGAACCCCAGGACAAAAAATATGAAACCATGGAGGATGGTTTCAGAAAATTTTATGTTCAAATCTATGTTTTGTCCTAGTATAGATTAAATACCCTAATAGGATAGATATTATTAGAATAATGACTTAATTTTGATTTGATCAATATATACAAATATACATACATGGTAAATAAAATAATCATTTTACAATGGCATAAGAATGATATTATCTTATTTTTCATGTTTATCCACATTCTAAGTATTTGAATTATCTGCATTAGAACTATGCATGTACTATATATATTATCTTTATATGGACATTTTTTATTGGTAAGTTTAGATAGATGTGGTTAATATCGATAATCCATATTGATTGTAGTTTCCAAACCTAACGTTGCATATAATGAATGATTGTTTTATTTTGGGGTGATGCACTAGTATATATAATGTCAATATTTTCATTTATAAAATTTAATAAATGAGATACTTGTATATCAAAACCCTATCCATACATTAAAAAATTTATATGGGGGGTGTCAAGTGAAAGGATGGACTCATAAGATAACATGAAAGTGTTAGATAATGGAAAATGAGGACCTTTCTTATGTGCTCAAGACATGCATGGTAAGTTTATGTTAAGATTGTAATTATCAAGTAACATAGACCAGATTTTAGTATCTATAGTAAGTATCTATAAATTCTTTTGTCTTAATTAACCAATAGAAATTAATGAACTACTATTATGAAGTCTCAAACTAGAATCCTTTGTAGTTCTTCCTTCAAGTATTTTTATCTAACTCATGCATTCTATATACACGTATTTATTATGGAAATCATTATATCTTCCACTATTTGCCTCACTCTTTTGACAATCTACCAGTCTACACCTTCCCACATCAATCACTCTTTATGCTTCCATTAGTAGGTTTTTTCTCTACTTGGACATATTGAAGGTTATCAACTTGTTTTGATACAAATTAATGATACATTTGTGAGGGCTAGGTTCTTAGTGAAGGGATGTCAAACCTCGTAGCCCATAAGGAATAACACACACACAGATCAAAAGTTAATAATCCTTGTCTTCTCATTAATTTAACCTCCCATGTTACAAAGTATTTGAATCACTCCAAATTTACAAAGGATATCTATGGACCTTTATCTAATAATTAGACATGGATATTCTCTCTCTCTACATTTATCAAAGGTAATGATACTTCTTTTCATAATATATTTTTATTTATAATTTTGTGGAGTTTTCTTTCTTCTCACTCTATTGGTTATACATTTAGGCACAATTTTTGTGTTCTACATATAATTGCTTATGGATGGGTCTTAAATATTTTATTTATTAGTTTTATTAGGGTGATATAGAATTTTATTCCCAACAAGAGTTAAAATTTGTGTGTTAGTATAAAAACCCCAACCAACAATCAGGTGGATGTTTCTAGAAGTTTCCTTTTTCTACCTTTGGTTTTCATATTGATGTTGACTTAAGAATTTTTTATAGTTGTATAATAATAAAAAGATGACATGGTATCCTAGTCAACTCCATTGACCTTGCATATGTTTTCATGCCAAAGGTTCCTTCATGTGTCTGCGTGATTCGTGTATGCTCTCTCCATGTGATGGTATTCTCAACATAGATATCTCATTGTTTGGTATCCAAGTATATATCTTGGAGCTATAAGAGTTGGTGAGAGGACATGGATGAATCAATCAGATGAACCAAACTATGAAAGAACTATAGAGGCATGTAAAATAATTAACTAACATAATTTTGAATCAAACATGAAGGAGATCAAAATATTATGTATATGATGATATAGATCATGAAGAAGAAGTTATGCAAGAGGAGGAACAACAAGAACAACCACTAGTAATGGACTAAAGGATGGTTAGATATTTAGAAGGAAGGAATGAGGGGATCAAGATTGATAATATATATAATGGAAGGATTTAAAAATTAGAGGAGTTGATAAATTTGATGAATAGCATAGAGAAGTTTTTTTTAATGTAGAACTAGGAGAGAAGACAACAGTGTAAAGTTTGCATGTATAAAATTGAACGGTCATGCAATGATTTGGTGGAATCACCTATAGAATTAAAGATAGATAAAATTTAAAGATATTATCAACTCATGGAAAATATGTAGAAGAATATGAGGGAGAAAATTCTTCCTATAGATCATTCATAAACCCTATACAAAAGATTCCAAATTTTGAGCCAGAAGGATCATAATGTACAAGAGTATACATGTGAGTTTTACAAGCTTTATATATGAGTGGATTATGATCAAATATAAGAGAAGATAGACACAAGGTATGTAAATTGTTTTAAATTTTATATTCAAGATGAATTAAACATGCATAAAATACTTTGCACGGAGGAAACTTATCAATTAGTTTTCAAGGCAAAAGAAAATTAAAATATATAGAATATCGGAACATCTATTGGGACAAGAAGAGGATAATCCCATAAAATAAGGGGAAAAGGTGGATTCAATACAAATAGAGGTGGGTTTAATACCACTAAATGATAATAATCATGTGGTGCATAAAGACAAGATGTTAATAGACAAGGGTTTCAATACTAACAAAGAGGAATATGACTTTAGAGAAGACAAAGCTATTATGCTGGTATAGGATGGTTTCCAAATCAACAAAAGTATTATATTTTTTAAATATGTGGAGGAGAATTCCATATAATCTTTAAGTGTCCACACTTATAAGATTAAGAAAGGAGGAAAGAGGATATCCCAAGAGTTAATTTGGTTGATGTTGGAATAGAATAACAAAATACTAAAGTTAGAGCAGTAGATATTGGTTAAAATCTCATGATGAGAAGAAAAATTATTTCTCTAAGGAAAGAACATGTGTAGAATAGGGAAGGTGGTTATGCATTGTTGTGAATAAATATTTTTCAAATAAGGTGTATATTAGGAGATAATATGTGCAAAGTAATTATAGATGGTGGTAATTGGGAAAATGTAGTTTCTAAGGATATGATTGAGAAACTAAGTTTGCAGTGAGAAAAACATCATAATCCTTTTTGGATTTCTTTGTCTAATAAATGGAATGAAGTTATAGTAGATAAAAGGTACTTAATCAAGTTTTCTATAGGTAAAATTTAAAAGGATGAAATATGGTGTGATGTTGTATCAGTGTTTGCACACCATGTGTCTTTTTTAAGGCCATGACATTTTGATAGAAAATAAATTCATGATGGAGCAAATAGCATGTATAGATTATGGAAAGGTGTTATGAAGGTATATTTTTTACCTTTTAAATAAGAAACACCGACTGAAAGCATGCTAATTATAAAAAATTTATCAAATACATGAATATGAAAGGAATTTGTTATGCATTAATAGCAATGAAAGAAGACAAAAAAGTGATGAAAATACTTGTAGAAGTAGCATCAGTGTTGAAAGAATATA
Source organism: Torreya grandis (assembly GCA_037957365.1). Lineage (NCBI taxonomy): Eukaryota > Viridiplantae > Streptophyta > Pinopsida > Cupressales > Taxaceae > Torreya > Torreya grandis. The sequence continues at coordinate 199,836 of JARHVA010010007.1, forward strand.
CATATGTTATACCTAATGAGTTATCAAATGATTTACCACCAAAGAGAGATACTAAAAATTATATTGATTTAATTCTAGGATAAACTGTACCCAATCAAGTAGCTTATATAAAGAGTCCAACATAACATGGAAAATTGAATAACAAGCTTATTGAATTCGTGAGGAAGGCTGTAGTAAAGAAGATCATGAGTCCTTGTGCAACACTAGCATTACTAACTACAAATAAATATGGAGGGTGGAGAATTTTTGTGAATAGTTAATAAATTAATAAAATTAAAATCAAGTATAGATTTGTTATATATCATTTAGATGATATGATGGATGTCATTTTAGGAGTAAAATAGTTTACTAATATTTATCTAAGGAGTGGTTATTATAACATTAAAATTCATGAAGGAGATGAGTGGAAAACAACATTCAAGACTAGGGATGGATTATATGAGTGGATGGTGAGGCCATTCAGATTACCTAATGCACCCAACACATTTATGAGGTTGATGAACATACTAATATGAGAATATAGTGGTAATTTTATGGCGGATTATTTGGATATTTAGTAAGTTTAAATAAGAGGACTCACAACATTTGAGAATGGTATAAGAGTTGTTAAGAAAGGAGAATCTCTATGAAAATTTGAATAAGTGCAGGTTTATGTAGAAAAATTTGGTATCTTTATGAATTTTTATTTTAGTAGATGGTATAAGAATGGATGAAAAACAAAGTAAAGGCAATTGCTGAGTGGCCTATTCTGAAGAGCATCACAAAATTAAGAAGTTTCCATGGTTTATAAACTTTTTAAATAAATTTCATTTAGAATTTTAGTAGTCTTATTGCACCAATAAAAAATTGTATGAGAGGAAAAAAAGTCTCATGGACAATGGAAAAAAAGAAAGCTCTGAGTTGTCAAAGAGTAAAATTTTAGAAAAGTCTATTTTAGCATTAATATTTTAGCAAAGTGTTTGTGGTTAATTGTGAGAAAAATAATGAGATAGGAACAAAGTATTATTTGTATGATGTTGAATTTTATGTCTTTTTACAAGAATTAAGAAATTAAAATCATTACTTGGTGCCTAAAGAATTTATCCTATTTAATGTGTTGGTTCCTAGTTTTACCCTTCTTCACTCAGCCTTGTACACTTGAATAAAATGGAAAACTGAGATGAAAGACCTGATGATATGTCATTATAGCTGGGGGAGGGTTTGGCATCAATAATGGACCTAATGGAGAAAATGAATGAGAGGAACTGATAAAGGGTATAGTCAACTCCCTACTACTTCTAGATCTACCTAAACCAAGGTGAGAGGACTTATGGGATAGCTTGCTCACATGGAGAGATTCTACAATTCATCTTCCATGGGGATTATTGGCACAATGCAACACAAATGTGACCATGACATAACTAAAATTTCTCATTCAACCAAAGAAGGGTTGTCACATGGGGTGAATAAATGCATTAGATCACGTAAAAACTACTGAAGATAGATGGAAATGACTACAATATTCATTCTAAAGAATCTTCAACAACATGGGCTGAATGGAAAATTGTAGTGATAAATTCTTAAAGCACAAAATGTAAACACATTATATGTATGTAATATTTATGAATATTTAGGGAAATAACCTTATAATATGAAAAGGGTGTATTATTTTTTGGGTAAGATAGGGTAGGATAGTTTTTTAGCTATGAAAAGAGGGTGGTGTGTTGGTGGTTTTCAAAAAATAATGATTCTATGAATATTCATGACATTACCTACTGCAAAGATGCAGAAAACTAAAATGCAATCTAGTGGGAACTATTAGGAGTAATTTTCACCTATTTGTTTCAATGAAATGTAAATACCCAGATGATCTTTAAACCTTAGAAAATACACTAAAACTAGAATCTCATATACTTTTTCCCATTGAATCCATAAACCTAGGGTGTCCTAATAATTTATTTATCAAGATATTTATAGACATAATACAAAAAGGGAATTATAATCTAGATCTAAGCCCAAGATGACAACCAATAATGAGCATAGAACAAGATGTCTAATCAACAAAATTTTCAAAACACATCATTGCACTTCATCAAAAGGAAACAATAAAGAACCACAAGCATTTTCATTAACTTGAAAAGAGATGTTACATACATTAGTTTTTGAAAATGATACCATGGGGACAAACATGGTGAGATTTATCCATGTTGGACAGGAGAGACATAAACATGCTCTAAGAGCCTACTCATGGATATACACTTGCAACCAACTTAGCAAGGGAGAAAATATCTACACACATCTGTTGATCCAAAAAGTTTGGAATAGCCTATACTTATGAGAAACAAAGACTAGAAACAACCTCATAATAGAGGATAATCCCTATATTTATACATTTTACACCCTTTTCAAATTTGGGACTATGGGTTACAATTTGTAAAATTACAAATCAGCCCTCCAAATTTCACCAAGATGTTCCTAGCAAGAAAATATTCCTTTCCATGCCTGAAATCCTCATCTATTTACAAAAATAAATCATTGATATAAATACCTCTAGAATGAATGATGAATATTTATAACAAACCCTTTGATTTCATGACTAGAGATGCCTTTTTACATTCTAAAAGGTGAAATTTTGTGGTGGAGGTCAAAAAATCTTTATCCTCATATGTAACTACCTAGAGATACCCTTGACCACTTGATTGATTAGCTAAAATATCTTAGTTATATGCACTTTCATTTATGCATGTCATTGAACAAGCTACTATTATAAAGATAACATGAGAATGCTCGAGTTGTGGTGGAAATAGAAAATGATACGTGGCTATTTGGAAAATATGATTTGGAATGGCCCACAAACCTTATTTTGTGATTTGAATTTCTATCCATTCATGAAGGAACCATAAATTTTATATTTAAAACCAAATATTGACACATATTGACATGTTTCATGCCACATCAAATCTAACTAGGCATTTGTGGGGTTTAAAAAATGACTAAGCCACTTAATTAGCTCAAGCCTAGACACATGTCACTTTTTTACGCTATCTTGATGTTGGATAAAAAATGCATCATCAATTTTCATTGGAGTCCTTAGCCCTAAACTTTACCATAGACCATCGATCTTCCTAAAGCTCTCAAGATTTTACCACTTGGCATTTTTCTATTCTTTTTTGGGTCTTTTGACAATTCCATCTTTACCTGACACCATTGATCTATATCTATCCAGTTTAATGTTATTGGTTGATATTTTTACCTAATATTTGAGATCATACCATTTAGAAGCTCTATGGGCTTTTTTCACTTTGCATAGTTAGTCTCTATCAGGCTAGTACCCTTCTACCACATGGTGGCTTCTTATTTGGCTTGAGTTCCTTAAACATTCAACTTTCCTTTCATACCATTAGATCTTTGTTGCATGGTTTGACTTGATCCATTGGATCTTATTCTAGATTTTCCATGTTGATGACACTTTTCACCACGTCTGTTGTCATGGGGATCTTGAATTTTGACCTTATGCCTTTCGTTGGATCTTCAAGAAGCCCATCGAGAAGATGATACTTGTCAGTTTCATTTATCTCTTATAACCTTTGATATTTGCATCATTCAATCATCTCTACCTAGGTGAATGCACATAATTGATTAATATTCTTGACTTATTGACTTTTATATGCACCATCTGATCAACTATATTTGTATTCACATGTACTGTTGGATTTTAATTTTCTAGGTTGGGTATGATTTGTTCATAAACTAACATGAAAAAAATTGAGTTAGAGCTCAGGGAATAAATAACTTAGTATCAATTCTTAGCCTAAGGTTTTGATGCATTAATAAATACGATAGCAGCTTTAGGATATGCATTTAAGCTAGTTTTATAACAAAGGGACCAAGTGTTAGTTAGACCATGTTAATATAAAAAGGAACAAATATAAATTTTAGACTAAGGTTTGGTCATGTTAATAAACATGACTAAACCTTAGTATAAAAACTAAACTAAGTCCATGGCATATTTCAATCCTTCCCACGTAAGTTGTTCCTACCAAATTTGAATTTAAATCAAATAGCCTAAGGTAGGGTAATTATAGCAAGGGTTTTAAGATGCTCAGACATGAACTCAACTGGGATTTTTATAGACCAAAGGCTAGTAAAGACCAAATTAACATGAAATATTTTAACCTAGATGGATCAAAAGGAAAGTTATGTAATCTACTAGAGGACACTTGACCTATGATAAATAGGGAAAATAGGAAGTGGGATAAATAAATTAGGAATTTATATTTAGAAAAGGCTCAATTATTTCAATGAAATTTTGGGCACTAACACTGGCTCTCAACTTGGGATTTACACCCCCTGTAAATGTTTAAAGAACCCTAAAATGTAAGACTAGGTGCCAATCCATTAGGTCATAGAGTCATCACATAGTGAATTTATATCAATAGAGTCCCATGAAAGATCAACAAAACAAGGTAGACTAACAAAAATAGATCAATAGGATCTAAAAATGAATTCATGATAAAAACATGAATGGAAATTGTACAAGTAAGGCCCAAATCAAAGGGAAAAAAGGTAACAAAGAAACAAGATTATACACTAGACAATTATGTACACAGGTTACAAACTCTATCCAAAAAGCGTTTTAGATGTCTACCATTGATTGGTAGCTCTAGTATTTCACCATCCAGTTATCAAAAAAAAAAAATTGTGCTCCCTAATTTGATAGTCAATGGAGTAGGGGCCCATCCCCAATGCATCTAATTTTCCATGTTTACCTTTCTCTTCATGCTTGTTATCCCAAAGTAGAACCAGGTCACCCACTCAGAAGGTTTTTGGAGTTACCTTCCTATCAAATATATTCATTAAAGTTTCCTTAAACATGAAGTGTCATTCATGAGCTTGTCTTTGAATTTCATTAAGCTCAATAATACAGCTCATCCTACTTTCATATTGGCTAATTTTCTCATCATCTTTTAGTTGCTACATGAGCTGATAGGTTGGCAACTACAAATTCATAGGAAAAATTGATTAAGATCCATAAACAAGATCAAAAGGGCTTTTTCCTTTATCTCTCTTGGGCATGATCTTGTCAGCCCATAAAACAAACCCTAGTTATTCATCCCACTTCTTCTTTTCTTTCAATGTTCATCCAATGATTTTGAACAAGTTTTTGTTACTAAATTTTGCTTACCCATTTCCCTAAGGGTTATAATTGGAAGCAAAGGTCAATTCAATCCCATACTCTTTACACAATGCCACTAAAGGTTTAGATTTGAAATTCATGGCATTACTAGTAATAACATTGACAGGTACACCAAATATACAAAAAATTTGGTTTATCAAAAAATCCATAACCACCTGGTGTGTAGCCTTCTTTGCAGGGACCACCTAAACCAATTTTGTCAAGTAGTCAGTTGTAACTAATATCCATCTATGTCTAACACTCAATGAATCAAAAAATTTCCCAATGAAATCCATTCCCCATTATCTGAATGGGCCTTTAATTATCACAAGATGTAAAGGAAGATAATATGAAGCTTTTATCTTCATAGCAAAGAATTGACATTTCTTGTACTTTATAACTTTATAAGCAACATATTTAAATAGTGATAGCCACTAATAACTAGCTCTCAAAATTTTATGTGTTGTGACTCTAGATGCAAAATGGACATCACATACTCCACTATGAAAATCTTCAATCAGGTTAATAGTTTGTTCTTATAACATGCATATTAGGAGAACCCCATCTGAATTCTTCCATACAAGTCCATTTTTAGTCAAGAGGTACTTTTAGGATACAAGATTAAGATTTCTCCTTTGATTCTTGTCCAACTTAGGGGGTCAATTTATACTTGTCAAGTAATAGATAATGCCTTTATACCATGGAGACATGTTAAATTGACTCAAGGAATCATCAACATTAAAAATAGTAGTATTTACATCAAGGACTTGAAAATTGGTCTCTACCATGAGCTTGGCTAGACCCATCCCTCATACTGACTTGGTGGTTTAAATATCCATGTCATACTCTTTAAACTTGTTAACCCACCTACATATCTTGTTGGATACTTTATTTTGAGTTAAAATATCATTCACCATGGTATGTGAAATACAAGCAACAATCTTTGGGCTCATAATATAAGGTCGAAATTGTTTCATAACCTTCAAGAGAGTGAATGCTTGTTTTTACATGATGGTGTAATTTTGTTCAGCACCTTGCATAGATTTTATAATAAGAACTATAGGTTGATCGTTACCATCATCATTAATTTTCAAAAGGACAACAACAATGGTATTGTATGATGAAAAAGAAAATATCTAAAATGACTATGTAATCAAGGTTGGCCAAAACAAGAATAAACTTTAAATCTCCCTTGATGTCACTGAAAGCCTAGATGACCTTCTCTTCCCACTTGATGGCTTGGTATTTCTTCAACATAAAAGTGATAGGCAAAGTAATCTCTAAAAATTTTGATGCAAATCTCCTTACAAAAGTAATTTATCTAAAGAAGGACTGAATTCCCTTAGGGTCAATCATGACACCATATTTGGACACTATATCTCATAATAAGATTGAATATTTTACTTTAAAGAGACATTTCTTTCGATTGAACGAATTTCCAAACTCATTTCATCTAATCAATATTTTCTCTAGATACTCCAAATATTCTTCTCTAGTCTTGAAGTACATAGTAATATCATCCTGATACACAACTATAAACTTGTTAATCATCCTTGTAAAATCAACATCCATAGCTTGCTAAAATGTTTCACCAACATTCATTAACCTAAAAATCATCCTCATATATACATACGTGCCCTAAGGCATTGTAAATATGGTCTTGTGTCTCTCATATTCCTTCACTAGAACTCGTTTATATCCTGAGAAGCTATCTAAAGTGGATACCATTTCTAATCCTATAAAACTTTGTAATAGGTTGTCTATATTGGGTTGAAGATAATTATCTTTTAAAGAATATTTATTCATATTTCAAAAATACACACACAAGTGTATGTCACCATTTTTATTTCTTAAATGGAATAAATTTGCAACCCATGATGAATACATGATGGGATGAATGATACCACCATCCCTTAGCTTCTTTAACTCATCCTACATCTTAGTGGCTAGGTGTGGATGAATACGTCTCTATTTATATTTGAAAGGATTACTATTAGGCTGTAATGGGATGACATTTTGGAACAAGTCTTCCCTATATGTTTTCAACTCAGAATAAGACAATGCTTAACAATCTTGGTACTTTCTTAGTATTTGCATGTAAGCTTACTTCTTAGTTGCACTTAGGTGAGTACCCAACCAAATCTTCTTTGGATTCTCATGAGAACCCAAATTATAGTAAGTCATGTCCTTTAAAAAAAATGAGTCTCGAGTATTATTTCTATCCGCTCCATCAAAAGATGCTTCTAAACTTACCAATCCTCTAGGGATAATGTTTATATTCAAGTAGATAATGTCCTTCCCAAATAAAGTTTCTTTTCCATCACAAACCTAAACCATAGATTCCAAGTCTATGAGCTGATCATGGAACTCATCTTCACAATTTAGAAACCTCTTAATTTGTTTATCATCATCAAACACCTACCAGTGATGAACATTGTTTGGGATTGAAGGCCTAACAAGCACCTCCACTTGATATCGACAATGAGGGCTTGTATTCGCAATGTAAAGTTGAGTAGCTAACCGTACACGTTTGTCAACTTCTTCATTGAAACTTTTATCATGATAACAAAGATTGAATGCATCAAATAATTCAAGCAAATCCTAGATAATGTTATTATATTGTTTAAACATTTTATTTTTTGTGGTGTAAACATTGCAGACTTGCTTTACCACTAGCTTGGAATCACCCTTGAAAATAGAGCTTTTAATTCCATGTTTATAGGAAATCTATAAACCAAGCAAGAGTGCCTCATACTTAGAAGTGTTATAAGTTCACTCAAAATATAGCTGAAAATAAAACTTGAAACACTTACCATTGGGGGCATAAAATACAACCCCTACTCCATTTCCAAGATTGGAGCTAACCCCATCAAACCACACCTTCCAAACTACACCTTCACTATTAGGTTCAAAATCAAGAGCATTAGGCTATTCATTAGTGTCAACATTCCCATTAAAATTCCCAAGCCCAATGTTTACATACAATAATTCATTTTGAGCATGTTTTGGATCTTTAATTACATGTAGCATCTTCAAATCTCTCTAAAGTTTGAACATATTACCCTCCAATGGAACGGTGGAGTAGGAAAGGTCCATTTGTACACTTCCACCCATACTAGCAACCTATTTATGTGATATAAAAATCCCCCACTTAGGTGGGTAGTACAAAACTACCATGTCCATATTCAAATACTTACTTGGATGCACTGCCAACTATACTACCAACCCATTGAATTGTCCAATAACATGAACTTCCAATGAGTCCATGGCATAACACTGGACAAAGGCTGATATAATACTAACTATAATCTCATTTAAGACACCTAGGTGTATTACATTACAAGAAGCATTAGAATTAAACATGTAATTATGGACAATAAAACCATTGATCAATAGAGTTATATAAAATGGGTCCACATTTAGATGACTCTCTACCAATGTAGGACCCAAATAGACTTCCAGAATGGGCTCAATAACCTCTTCAAATTATTCATCACTTTCTATAGGTGTTTGGAGTAAATTAATTTCATTTCTATCTGATTTCTCAACCAATTCTAAGTATTCAAATTCCCTCTTCCTGTTCTCAAGTATTCTTAATAATTCAACAAGTGGCACGATGATTTTTAGTTAGCTCAACATTTGGGCCATATCACATATATTATACTGAGGAATAGTATTTGGTGGAAGGGTTACAATACCTTTAGCTGGAATGTAATCACTTAAGGTTTGAGGTGGAGTAAGTTGGGAGGGATTTGCATGCTTAGTAGTAACCTTCAAAGGTGGATTTTATTTAACATTATTCATACCCTTAGGAATAATAAATAGCAAAGGTACTTTATTTTTATCAAGAACACCTCTAGGCTTAGTGCATTGGGAAATGGATACTACTTTTCAAGAATTAAGAACTGTCATAGTTTTTTGAGCTTCCTTACTTGCATCCCCTACACTTGGATTTACAAGGATAGTGTCTTGAGGAACAATGACTGGTTGCCTACTTCTCAAGAAATGTTCCTTCTCTTGCATAATTAATTCATTAATTAGTAGTTGCATATCCTCAACTGATGAAGTTCCCTCGTCATTTTTTTAAATCATCATTCATCTTAAAATGTCAAAATCATGAATATGTAATTCATATGATTATGCCATATTAACATCACAAGAAAATTTTCAAGTTGGGATACATACCTTTTATACTACACTCCAAAATGGACAAAGTAACAACACCCATCAATTTTGTGGAGGTGGATATCTTAATTTGGAGATTTTGATAATTGAACATCATAATCTCATCATCAGATGATGTAGACTTAGGTTGATCCACATCTTCATCAATCAGTTTAGCTATATCACATGGGGAATGTGGAAGGAAAAACTTGTCACACCAATCAACATCCATGTCACAACCTATTGCATCCACCTTAGCATTTAATGGATCAGACACTTCTTTCCCAACCTCTATATTTTCATGTCTATATGTTATATCACCACGTGTAGGATTTTTCCCTCTATCATTATCTTGATTATGGGAATTAGGACCCCTTTGTCTTTCATTTAGATTTGGATCCCTCTCTTGACTTTTAGACACATGAGGGACCCCCTTCTAAGCCCTAACAAGCTTGTATGACATTTCTTTGACAATGGAGGCTAGAGTCTTAATTGTCTCCTCAAGATTGGCATTCTTGGTAAACTATGTCTTTTTAGGATTGACCAAATTCACATTAGCCCAATTATTCATAGGATTTCCCATATATTTTATGTTATTCTAAATTTAGATGGCCATATTGAATGTCAATTTTAGGTTCGTGGGAGCCTTGTCTTGTAAGTAATATGCAACCTTTTTATCAAAGGCATCATAGTATTTTATCAAGCATAGTGGATCACTAGGCCTTATTTTCTTTGGTAGCTGCATCCTAGCTTTATTAAACCATGTGTTGAGGTATTTCATGTACTCATTCGGGTTATTATTGATATTTTAAAACCCATCTAAAGGTAACCTTGGATCAACTCTATCACCATACTTAATTTTGAAATCATTCTTAATTTGTTCCTTTGATTCAATGCATCCATGGGGAAGAGAGTTGTACCATTCATGAGTGTATTCCTCCAACATGTGAAAAAAAACTTAATACACATCCTCATGCCTAACCACATAATATTTCATCATATTTTTAAAATCTCTCAAGTGTTGATCGCCACTCATTGCATTGTTCCCTTAAAATTTTGGAAAACATTTCCTTACATCATTTGGGACTTCATTAGGATAACCTTCCAAATCATCAAAGATTATATGCCTAAAACTAGGAATTCATAATGTAGGACATTCATTCTTAATTGGGTCCCTATGCCTCACGATTGGTTCAATTTGAGGTTCAAGAACAAATAGCAAAGGTATGTGAGGGGGTGAATGCGGTGGACTTGTAGGATCAAACTTGGGAGGGGATTCATCTAGTTGAGAAGGAGCTAGATAATAGATAGGACTATAAGTTTCATAATGACTAAAAGGGATATTAAAGTCCTCAACAATGGGAAGTTAAAAAAAAATTTCAATATTATTAGAATCTTGGTAGTTGGGACATTATTTATTAGTTGAACCTTACCCTTCAATAGGACTCCAAACTTGTCTCCATGTTCTTTGATGAATACTTAAGGGTGAGACAAGTTGCTTCGATGGTTCACCTTTAAAGGATGATCTCAATCCTTCTATATTTGAAAGAAAGAAAACATTCAAATCTAAAAATTAAGATATTCAAAATAGGATCCAATTTTCATTGAAACCAGATAATAAATTTGGAATCACCACTAGAATAATAATTCTAGAATATAATAGTTAACACATTGATTATGATACATGTTTAAAACATACTTACTAAATTTAATGATGAGATAAGAGGTAAAGACACTAAATTTTTTATAATTATGTCTAGAAGGGAAGAAAGAACCTTCCAACATGTAATTTTAATAGCTCTTTTCCATAAAGTCAACATAAGTTAAATTGTCAAATATTTCAATTCCCAGCACATCCCATAGTGGAGCGATGTAGTGTTGACGGCCAAGATAGTCTAAATGTAGAAAATGATAGTAAATAACTTCATAATATGAAATCATTATAGTTATCTATAAGATTTCATAATATTGCAAATAACTAAGACTTTAATTTGCTCCCCAGAAATGGCACCAAATGAGTGGTGATGTTGACAAATTGAAGATAATCAGATCGGTACAAAGATGTAGAGAACTTTAAAAATGATAGCATCTCTAGCTCTAGCTCTCTACAAGAGTCCTTGATAACATAGATTACAAGGTTCTTTTCTTCCTCAAAAATGGTGCCAAATGAGTGTTGGTTCCTAGTTGTACACATCTTTCACTCGACCTTGAAAATTTAATGAAAATGGTAAATTAAGATGAAAAACCTGATGATATGTCATTATAGCTAGGGGATGGTTTGGCATCAATAATGGAATGGATGGAGAAAATGACTGAGAGGCACCAACAAAGGGTATGGTTAGCTCCCTCTTACTTCTAGCTCTCCCTTACCAAGGTGAGAGGACCTATGGGGTAGCTTGCTCACATGGAGATATTCTATAATTCAACCTCCATGGGGATTATTGGCACAAGGGAACACAAATATGACCAGGGCACAACCAAACTTGTCTATTCCACCTAGGATGGGTTGTCACATGGGGTGAGTAAATGCACTATATCACATACAATCTACTAAATATAGATGGAAATGACTGCAATCTTCATTCTAGACAATCTTCAACAACATGGGATAAATAGAAAATTGTATTGCTATATCTTTAAAGCACAAAATGAAGACACATTATGAGTATGCAATATTTTTGAATCTACAAGAAAATGACAGTTATAATATGAAAAGGGTGTATTATTTGTAGGGTAGGATAGATTGTTAGTTATGAAAAGAGGGTAGTGTGTTGGTAGTTTTTAAGCAATAGGGATTATTTCAACATTCATGACATCACCTATTACAAAGATGCAAAAAACTAAAATGCATGCTTGTGGGAACTATCAGGAGTAATTTTCACCTGTTGGTGCCAATGAAATTCAAATACCCAAATGAACTTAAAACATTAGAACATACACTAAAACTAGAATCTCATATATGTTTTCCCATTGAATCCATAAACGTAGGGTGCCCTAACAAGTTATTCAATGACATATTTGCAGACATAATGCAAAAAGAGATTTATAATTTAGATCTAAGTCCAAGATGACATCTAGTAATGAGCATAGAATAAGATGTCCAATCAATATCATTTACAAAACACATCATTTCACTTCATCAAAAGGAAATAGTAAATTACCACAAACATATTCATTAACTTGAAAAAATATATTACATACATCATTTTTTAAAATTGCTGCCATGGGGAAAAGCATGGTGATATTTCTCCATGTTGGATAGGGGAGCCATAAACATGTCCTCAAAGCTTGCTAATGGTTTCACACTTGCAACCACCTTATCAAGGGATAGAATATCTACACATAGTAGTTGATCACAAAAATTTGAAAGAGCCTATACGTAGGAAAATAAAAAACCAACAACAAACCAATAATAGAGGAGAATCCCTCTATTTATACATTTTGAACCCTTTTCAAATATGAGACTATGGGTTGCAATTTACAAAAATGCAAAGTAACCCTTAAAATTCAACCAAGATGCTCCCAACTGGAAACTATTCATTACCATTCCTGAAATCCTCATTTATTTACAAGAAAAATCATTTCTCTAATTGGATCTACCAAGAATGATGAACATTTGAAACAAACCCTTTGATTTTTTGATTGGAGATGAATTTTTACATGATCTGGAAGGTGAAATTTTTTGGTGGAGGCTGAACAAACATTGTACTCATGTATAACTACCGTGAGATACCATTGACCACTTAATTACATAGATGAAACCTCTTAGACAACTTCCATTCCATTCATGCACATAATGGAATAACCTACTCTTGTAATGATGGCATGGGAATGCTCTAGTTGTGGTAGAAACATAAAATGATATGTGGCCATTTAGAAAATATGCTTTGAAATGGCCCATAAACATTCGTATATGCTTTAAATTCTTGTCTATCCATAAAATAACCATCAATTTTAACTTTAAACTAAATATTGACACATGGCACGCCACATCAAATCCAAGTGGAAATTCATGGGGTTTAAAAAATGACTAAGCTACTTAATTGGCTAAAACCTGGACACATGACACTTTCTCATGTAGTCTTGAATATGGATAAAATATGCACCAAAAATTTTCATTGGTGTACTTGGCCTTGACCTTTACCATGGATTATTGATCTACCTAAAGCTTCCAAGATTTTTCCACTTGGAAATTTTATATTAATTCTAGGTCTTTTGAAAAATCACCTTTACCTTATATCATTTATCTAGATTTAGCTAGTTAAACATTATTTGTCGATATTTGTACCTAACATCCAAGATCGTGCCATTTGGTTACTCCATAAGCTTTTTTCACTCTGCATAGTCAGTCTCTATCAAGCTAGTACCTTTTTTCCACATGCTGGCTTCTCATTTGGCTTGAGTTCTTTGAAAAGTCAACTTTCCTTTCACAGTGTTGGATCTTGGGTGCATTGATTGACTCACTCTATTGGATCTTCTTATAGATTTCCCATGGTGGTGACACTTATTACAAAATCATTTATCTTGGGGATCTTGAATTTTGACCTTACACCTCCCATTGGTTCTTTAGGTAGCCCATCGATATGGTGACACTTGTCACTCTCATGGACCTCTTAGAAACTTTGACATTTCAATATTATTCATGCACCATTTGATTATCTTTGCCTAGGTGAACATGCATCATTGATCAATATTCTTGACTTATTGACTTTTGTACACACCATCTAATCAACTATGTTTGAGTTCACGTGCACCATTGGATTTTGATCTGATAGGTTAGGCATGATTGGTTCATCAATTAACATGAAAAAATATAAGTCAGAGATTAGGGAATAAATAAATTAGTATAAATTCTTAGCCTAAGGTTTTGATGCACTAATAAATATGATAGAAGCTTTAGGATAGGATTTTAAGCTAAGTTTATAACAAAGGAACCAAGCATTACTTAGACAGTGTTAATAGATAAAAAGGCCAAGGGCCACTTGATATAAAAGGGATCAAATATGAATTTTAGACTAAGGTTTGGTCATGTTAATAAATATGACTAAAAATTAGCATAAAAATTAAACTAAGTCCATGGCATATTTAAAGCATTCCCATGTAAAATGTTTCCATCAAATTTGAATTTAAATCAAAGGGCCTAAGCTAGGGAAATTGGAGCAAGGATTTTAAGTTTCTCAGACATGAATTTAACTTGGCTTTTGACAACCCAAAGGCTATCAAATACCAGATTAACATGAAATATTGTAACCCAGATGGATAAAAAGGAAAGTTATTTAATCTACTACATGACACTTGACCTCTGATGAACACTTGAAATAGGAAGTGGGATAAACAAATCAGGCATTTATACTTAGAAAGGGATCAACTAATTTAGCATAATTTTGAGCACTAACATAATGATCATAAGACTTTGAATTATGTGAACACTCAAAATAAGTTAAATAGTAGTCATGCAAAGTTTGTATCTTTCTTGCATGGTTATAATTTTGTGTTGAAGCACAAATCAAGATAAAAAATTAGGTAGTTGATGCTTTGAGCAATTGAGTGGGGTTGATATCTATTATGGTAAATGAATCAGTTAGATTTGAATTTATTAAATATATGACAAAAATCCTAATTTTTCCAAGATATTTGAGCAATGTAGGAGTCCATTTATAAGTGAGACAAGTATTGTTTATGATGAGTATCTTATGTAGGATGGTTATGCATTCAAAGAGAAATCAATATGTATTCCAATTGGGTATTTAAGAGATAATATTTTAACAAAATTTCATAGTGGTGGTTTGGCTTAACATTTTGGTAAGATGAACACAATATCTTTGATGGAGGAGAAGTACTTTTGGCCAAATATGAAGAGAGATGTGAAACGATATGTTTCATGGTGAAGGATATGTCAGGGGGTAAAAGGACATGCATAAAATATAGGGTTTCACATTCCATTATTAGTTCTAAGAGGACCATGGCTAGATTTGAGTATGGATTTTGTGTTGGGACTACCAAACACATAGAGAGGTAACAATTAAATTTTTGTTGTTGTAGATAGGTTTTCTAAGATGTTCATTTTATTGTATGTAATAAGACCAATATTAACACTAGAGTTATATCACTATTTTTAAAGGATATTGTGAGATTATATGGTATTCCAAAAACTATTACATCGGATAGGGACACAAAAAAATTATATCATTTTTGGAGGACTTAATGGAATAAGATGGAGACTAAGCTACAATTCAGTAGTGCATACCACCCCCAAATAGATGGATGGATAAAAGCTATAAATAGGAGATTGAAAAAATTATTGAGATGCATAGTTGAAAAGACGTCCAAGCAATGGGACTTGGCTTTACCACAAGTTGATTTTCCATATATTAGTTCAGTGAGTAGATCAGTAAGAAAATAAATATTTCAAATTGTTTATAGGAGAAATCCTATGAGTGTTTTAAATTTGGTATAATTATCAATTACGAAATGAGTTAATGATGATGCAAAAATATTTACAGAATATATACAATAGTTACAAGAAGTAAGATGAATGTTGGAAGAAATTATTGAGAACTATAAAGTAGCAATAGATGTCAGAAGAAGGTCAAAAATATTTGAATAATGAAATTTAGTGATGGTTTACTTAAGGAAAGATATTTTTGAAATGCATATATAACAAGTTGAATTACAATAAAATTAGCCATTTACAAGTGTGAAGAAAATCCATGAGAATGCTTATGAAGTGAGATTACCATAGAATTATGATATCTCTCTAGTATCTAACATTTTAGATTTATATTATTTCCATGGATAAGATTTGAAGGTGAAGGAGATGAAGAATTAGACTGGAAGCAAAAATTGTCAAAGAAAAAGAAAGAAAAGATGTGTAGGTTCTAGATAAGAAGACAGTAAACACAAGGCAAGGAAGTTATGATAGGTATTTGGTACAATGGGAAGGATTATAGCAGGAAGACAACACTTGGATTATAGAATGGGAGCTAAATAAGATTGATAAGAATAAATGGCAAAAATACAATCATAACAACTCAGAGGATCTGAGTTATTTATAACTAGAGCAAAATGATGTAGAAAATGAGGCCAAACTTATGGATGCCATAACTTTTGATTCGTAGCTCTATTTGAGCCCTTATTCACACACAAAAAAAACCATATCAAAAATATCGATGCAACCATAAGCCACCCTATTTTATTATGGACAATTTTGATATTTTTTAAAGGCCATAATGACCATGTGAGTGTAAAAAAATGTAGTTTAATATTTTTTGGGGTTTTTTCTATTTTTATAAATTATATATTTTTAAACCTGATGTGAACTTTAGTTAAAATTCATCTGATAGGTTAATTTTAGTGTTTAGTTTATTTTTAAAGATTTTTAGAGTTATGTGTGGTTGCATGCAAAACATAATAAAAATAGTAGCTGCTAGAAATACCAAGTCAAGTTTACAATTCATCACTTAATGCATTCCTCAATGACCCCATGTGTTTCATCAATAAGCCTTGTATGTCATCCTTTGGTTCCCATCTCTTATTCATCCATGTGTTCCCAAATTTAGGCCATGGAGAATTATGGGTTTGCCTAGGATGATCTTGTGTCATGTGGAATTATCGAGCTTGTCACCCTACCCTCCCTAGCCCCAGAATCCGGTGGTTTGCCACATTGGGTATAGAACCCCAACCATCTTCTCCCTTATGTTTGACTTTATCTTCAACTATCTCTAGCCTATTAGGATAAATAACAAGTTCCAATTGTAGAAACCTCCATTGTAGTGGTGTAGACCACCCAACATGCCCAACGCCACCCCCTCCGCCATCCCCACCATTACCTCTATTTCCTCCATACCAACCATTACAATGAACTTCAGGTCCTAAAGATTTTAAATGTCTCTAGAGAGAACCATTGCAACACTAGTTACATGACATGTTCCTCCCTTAAGACTTGTGCCTATAGTGCCATGGAGGTGACTAGCAATAAGGGGAAGTCTAGAGTGACTTAGCTAATCTCATAGGGGGTATTGTCCCAATGATAAAGTAAGGTATAAGATAGATAAGCTCCAGATGCACTTTTCAGTTTGAACATGAATCTATATCATAACATTAGATAACACATTAATCATGTTAGTCACAAAAAAGAAATCCTCTAGCATGGTTTGCTTCAAAATATCGTCATTTCCACTTTTATGTACCTTAAAGAGAAATTTAGCATGAAAAATATGTGAAAATTGTTAAAATTTTGCAAGAATAATGGTTGACTCCTCTTTCAAATAAATATTTCAAGATGAAATGGTTGGAATAAGGCATGAATCTAGTACCAAGAAGACTGAGCAAGCTTACAAAACCGGAAAATATATTGTAAAGATTCTAGATGTTTGCACCCAAAGTAAACTACGCAAGCCATTAAAAGGTGCACCAAGAAAGAGCCAATAAGGAGACTTTGGTGGAGAATACAACACAAGCAATGTGCTTGCTTTGTCTCAATGATCGCTGGCCACCCACATCCAAATCTTCTTCTTCTTCAATCTTATTTTTTAACATATAGACACTGCAGAGAGGGGATTTGATAGCGTAACTGAAGTTTATATGGTGGAAGGGCGTCTCAATATGGCACTTCCAAACAATCTGCCCGTATGGCATCTTTAATTTTTGAGAGAACGAATTTGAAATCGTATATGCACTATACAGAGGAGCTTACGTCATGCCAAGTTTGAACTCAATAGCATGACGATTTACATAGCTAATGAAAAAAAGTGTTATATTTAACACGGTTAACAGCACTGAACAGGACAGAGGGCGATGACATCATAAATACGTGAGGCCTTACGTATCCATAATCTTGTCGGACCCGTCCTCCTTTGTGTGGAAATGAGGTGGGCCAATAGACTAATGCGATAAAATTCTGTCAAATTCGGTAAATCTGGACTGCCACCCTACAATCAAACATAATCTAGAAATGGACACATTCTAAGAATGTATACATTTTCTGAGTGGCAAATTTCCATCTCCATTGTAGCATTTCAACGTACAAATGAGCGCATTACATCCGCTTGATAAAACTAAAAGTGAATTTTTATTGAAGAGATGGAATCCGGAAACATTTTTTAATCTAAAGAAAGCGAAGTAAAATCTTATTTTGGGATGATAAGAAACTTCATCTTGGAGAGAAGGCTATTTTTTAATTATACGCCTCAAAACATGAGTACGATCCATTATTCAAATTCTTCTCTCATATTGTGCGTCCAGATCAATGTATTTTATTTTCAATGGGTCCTATCTCTGGTCTCTCTGTCAAGCAAACTATACACATATCTATAATAGTTCAATATTACATCTTTTGGACAAACTGTGCTACCTTCTTTTTTAATATTGATTTGTATGGATTGAAAGCATAAAATCTCTATAGTTTTCGAAAGGTCTTTTTATTATTATAAAGATTAAATTAGCATACATTTTTAATAGTTTTCAAAGGATTTTTCTATTATTATTATTATTATTATTATTATTATTATTATTATTATTATTATTATTATTATTATTATTATTATTATCATTATCATTATCATTATCATTATCATTATCATTATCATTATTATTATTATTAAAAGTTACTTTAGAATGGTATATGGTTCATACTAAATAGGTATGTTTTATAAAATTATGAAAATAAAAATCCAAGTTTATGTAAGTAAAATGAAGTTTTATTACAAATAGATAATTTGAAAAATATAAAAATAAATTGCTTTGATAACAATCATGAAGTACTTTATATTTATTTTAATTTTTCAATATTGTATAATGAATATATATGGCAATTTTAAAATATAATATATATAATTTTTTTGATAAATTAAAAAAATTAATACAAAAAATATAGGTAAAATAAGTGCACTTATAATGTAATCAAGATTTAAGATTGCACCTCCAAATCTAGAAAGTAATGGAGAAAATTATCTAAAATAAGTGTATTAACAAATAATGATTTAATTTACATCTTTTTTTCTATTTGTTCCTCTAATTATTTCCACCATTGAGTTGAAGACAAAAAATTATAATACAATGGAGAACATCTATAGACCTATTATGTTGAGCAAGAAAGGGAGTGGGGTTGGGGTTTTGAATTTGGGAATAGGGGAGGAGGAGGAGGATGAGGGTGATAGGGATGGGGATGATGAGGTGAGGGTGGGTTATCTAGTTCTTATTTTAGATAAAATTGGTGAAGATGGAATTGGACACTCTAGTTTGTTAGGAACCACACAATATACAACTATGTGAAAATAACATAGTACAATTACAAAGATAATTAAGCAAACAAGTCCTCAACATATATGAGACAAAACACATGATTTATGTGGTAAAACCTTAACAAGATAAAGAAACATCCATGGTGCAAGATATCAAGCTTTATAAATTCCAAGATGAGCCAATTACATGCCATTTCTCTATGTAGATTACATGCTGATTTCACAAAGATAAATACGCTTAATTGGCAAAGCACCTTTAGGATTCCTCGTAAAAATAGAGTGAAAAAATACTATTAGTAATTTTATTCTACAAATAAAATCTAGTGGAATTCATTTTTATAGAAATTGGGGTTTGACTTCTTGATTTTTTGCTTCGTAAGTGCTGCCCTTGATATCTCGCTAGGGGGGATGCATCGGATGTCATCTCTCTCCTAGACCCCACTTCAATAATAGTGGGAGGGCATTTGTCCCAACCCCCTGTGCCCTCCCCACCCCCACCCCCCCCACTCCCCCCCCCCCTCCCCTTCCCCCTCTTCCCCTTCGCCCCCCCCAACCCGCTTTATAAAATTTGGCTATAAAACATGTCACAAAAGGGTCCAAAATTT
>JARHVA010010007.1:225000-234474 GCA_037957365.1 Torreya grandis
AACATAAAACATTTTAATCTTAATGATACCAATCCCTTAAATCTTACAAGAAACATTATTTCCCTAAAGAATAGAACTTGCTTCAATGGTTTGTTAAGAATAAAACCAACTCATATGTGGACACATGTGATGTCTAGCACTTGAATCCAATAACAATTTATGATGATAAGAGGAAACATTAAAAATAGATAGAAATTCATCACTCATACCTTCACTTGTTTTGAACTAATTCACTTCCTTGGTGTATTCTTCCTTATTTTCACCTTCTTTTCTTTTCCAGCAATCCTTCTTAAGATGTCATGCTTTACCACAGCATCAGCACTTTGATTTACTCTTCCTAGATTTTGACTTAGATATAGATATACCTCTGAATATTTTTTATCTTTCTCTATATCTTTCCCTAACAACCATAGCTTTAGGTATAAAAGTCTATAGAATATATTTTCTACTCATCTATTTAGCCAATATTTCTCCAACAATAAAATCATAGTCAAGCTAATCAACAGTAATAAATCTACTAGAAGTTACTATATGATCCCAAAAATCTATCAAAGTACATATTAAGGTGACTGTCTTGTCTTTTTCATCCATTTCAACACAAATACTAGTCAACTGGCATAATAGAGTGTTGAAAATATTTAAATGATCAACAATTTTCCTACCTTATTTCATTGATAATATATATAAATTATTATTAAAATAAGTACATTTACTTACAAATTTTGTCATGTATAGACCTTCTAATTTTTTGCATAAGTCTATCACAATCTTTTCTATAGCTATGTTGAAAAGAACCTCATCTTCTAAACAAAATCATATTGTACTAATAGATTTTGTATATAATTATTCTTAATAATCATATTTCATTGCCACATGTTTATTTTCCTTTCTATATAAGTCTTTGTATAGCCCCTATTGGACAAATGCATCATGTTTTTTGAGTTTCCATAACTCATAGTTGTTATCATCGTTAAACTTTTTCACCTCAAACTTTACGTTTATAACTTTCACCATTTGATGTGACAAAAAAAAACACCAAATCTAGAACACAATTGTTGTCAAATGAAAGTAACCTCAATTTGATACCACTATTAGGAAGCCATACAATCTAAAACTATCAAAAAATATCATAATGAAATTATAAATATAATTAAACAAATAAATCCTCATCCTGCATGAGATAAAACACATGATTTATATGGTAAATTCTATCAAACCTTAGGAAAGATCCACAATGTAAAATACCAATATTTATTAATTCAAATATGAACTAGTTACATGCCAAATAACTATTTAGATTACATGTGGACTCCAAAAATATAAATATGCCTAATTGGCATAACACCATTAGGGTTCCTCTTACTAAAAATTGAGTTGAAAAATGACATTAGAAATTTTATTATAAAAATAGAATCTAGTGGAATTCATATTCTTAAAACTAAGGGTTTGACTCCTTTATTATTTTGATGTCCCCTAGATCCCCTGTGATAGTAATGTGGAGGCATTGCGCCACCCACCCCGCACCCCCTACCCCCCACGCCACACCTAATTATAAATGTGGGTTATAAATTGCATCACAAGAGAGTTTAAAATTTAAATTTTTTATCACATATCTAACATTGTTGGTGGTTTTTAGTGATTTATTTGTGTAATCCTAAGGTTTGATCTATTTTCTATGGAAACTCTTATATTTTTCCCTATAATTAAATAACATGATCCCCTTTTTAAATAATCATGGGTCTTTCCATCTAGGAAAAAGGAATGGGATTTAAAGCACCTTTGGGCCTCTCAAATCATTATATTATACTATGGTTAAGTGGAATTAAGAGGCCTTGATGGTCATTTTCATGGTCATTCTTGGTTTGTTGTGTTAGACTTTAGGTTTGTTATGTTAAAAAATTACCTTAGTGAGATATCATTTATTACTTTGTTTCCCAAAATATTCAAGTGTTATCCTCATTTGAATATTTAGATTCATATTATATTCTATAGGAATTCATTGAAATGGTTCTCTATTTGTGATAGCCTTGACAATTTTAAGCTACAACAAAAATCTTTTGTTAATGTTAGATCTATTATTTTTGAGTTTTTTTCCTATCAGATTGTGGGGAGAATGTTCATGACTCAAACTTTGAGCTAGGTTTTGGAAAGAGTTTAGATATATACATTTCCTTAATGATATTCTCCTTTGTATAAGTATATCTCTAAAAAATATAGACTTGTTTTGTATGGTTAGGGGGTTTACCCTTCTTGAATACATGTCATAGTTTGTTCCTCTTTTGGATGATTTTGATATGATTATGAGAGTCTTAAATGGTGGATTCATTATAGTTCTAAAATAAAATTTTATATTTGGATTTAAGTAGAAGGGAGATCTAGAACCATAATAATATGTCTTTTTCATATTTAACATTATGGGATTTGGTGAAGATCTTGAGACATTTTGGTATGTTAAATCCATTTTGGGTTCTCAGTCTCACCAATGGTTTTTTCTCATCATTGTTTTATTTTCCATTATTTTTTTTTAAAACTATATTATTTTCTTAAAAGAACAATTCTCTAGAGATGGGGTTATGGGCCCGCTTGGTACTGATGTAGGAACATTCTCCAAAGGATGAATTACCATGATTATTTGTTCAGGATTTGGATTGATCAAGTGTTTAGGAGTCATATAGAATATTTTGGGTGTTTTAATGGTTTTATTAGTCTTAGGACACACTTGATAAACTTTTCCAAGTGACTAGGTATATTTAGGAAGCTCAGAAATTCATATTGGTATTTTCTCACCAAAACTAGTTAATTTGAATTTTGAATGATTTTGTCTAGTTTTAGATGTTATAGGAGTAATTTGAAGAAAACCTAAAGTATATAAGGTTTGATATGACTTATTGAAGACAAAAATGTTTCTACATGGGTCTAGTACATATTTATATGGAATATCAACCTTCACATATGTTTTAAGGTTCAAAAATTACTTTTTAGTGACCATTGGGAGGTTAAAAATTAGTTAGATCAGTTATATGATATAAAATAACTTGTAAATGTATGTTTTATTAAATTATGGGTTTGGATTAAGAGAGGGAATGTGGATGAACCCCAATGAAATGAATATAATTTTTATTGTTTTGTAAAAATTAATGATTATGGACCTTATGTTCCTTATATTTTATGTTTAGTAGACTGAGAATGCATATGGATAAAGAGATTTGTTTTGATTTCCAATGTCATGAAAAATAATAAAATTTTATTTCTTTATTTAATTTAAGATGTAATGGAGGTAATCATAAATAATATAAATGTAAGTTACTCAATTTTAATACCTAATATCTATAATCAGTGTTCTTACATTCTGAGATCAATATATGACCCTATGTGCACCTCCATAGTAAGAAATATTGAGTGGAAAGGCCATTTGAAAATAGTTTGTGTGTGTGTGTGTGTGTGTGTGTGTGTGTGTGTGTGTGTGTGTGTGTGTGTGTGTGTGTGTGTGTGTGTGTGATAAATTTGATATAATAAGTATTTAAGTATATTTAAACATGTTCCTTTGTTATTTGATAAAAATTGGCTCAGGAGATTACACACCAACCCTATGTTTTGTTATTCTCGATTAAAGCAAGAACCTGAGTGTCTGTTAATAGTGATAGAGATCATTTGGGAAAGTTGGTATAATACATATAAATGTTGATAAACATCCATTATTAATTCTCATAATGTCTATTTTTATTTTTTTAATACTAAATAATGACAAAACTAGTCTAAGTCATGTAGGATCCTGTGTCTGCATATAAATTTAGGCCCTAATTTAGGTCAAGTATGGAATAGAGGTATCTAATGAAGGATCAAAATCTTGGAAAATTTGTATCAGGTTTGAAAAAACCATGAACAATTTTTACACTCTCTTGAAAGTATTTAGAAATCTTAAAACTTTAATTTAACCCTTCTTGAGTTACCAAGTCTACACAAAACCCTATGTTAGGGTTTCCATATATAAATTGGATTTATAAGAGTTCCAATTATCAAAAACATATGAAACTTGGTGAACTACTAGGTAATAATGTGATTTAATGGATTTTGAGGTTTTTTAATTGTAAGTATTTGATATGTATTATTTAGAGATGATTGTGCTAAAATAGGGGTGTGGGAGACCTGATTAGGTCTTGACAATATTTGAAAATAGAATCTAAAAGCTGAGTCAGGTCATGAAATTTCATGGAGAGATATTTTTTAATAGAGTGTATCACAAAATTTAATTATATTCTTGATACAAATATTTGTGTTTGTACCAGTGAAAAAGGAAGAAAAAAATGCTACTAGAAAGCCTAACACAAAGAAGGAAATAGTGAATAGTGATAGGTTGAGTCTTGGGGTTATGAAATTGAGTTGTAATGTTAAAGAGAACATGAATATCTAGTTAAATTGTCTTAAAAACATTAAAATATATTTTAAGGGTTATGAATAAGAAGAAATATGTTAAATATTGGAACCAAATAAATCAAAGCAATAACACGTGATAGTTATATCAAGGAGATGAAGAACAAAGCATAAATGCATGAGAGGTTTCCTCAACATCAAAGTAGTTTTGGAGTTTGAATGAGATGGAGACAATTTTATTAAGAGACCAAAGAGAGATATAATTTAAACATAGATAAACATGCCAAGTCAGAGATAGGTGATTGAAGGCAAAGGCAAAGGTAAAGGTGTACATGATTCATGTTTGCATCCATACTAGACAAGATCAATTAAGACCTCTACATCACATAACCTCATTATTATTATACCTAATTTTTTATTTTGATTTGTTGGTTTTGGGTCCCATTTGTGAACCCATAGGGTTTATCTCTATTTTTTTGACTCTAGAGACCTAGACCTCCATCTATTCTTCACTAGTTTTCGATCTAGTCAAAATTAATCTATTGGTCCCCTTAGGACTTGGATGGATTTATTTGATACATTGTCCTCTTAATTAATTAATACAAGCTATTTTTTAGTCTATCTAAAACTAAATGTTTCCTACACTAGTAAAAAATGACTATTTCCTTTTTCATTACTTCTCCTCTCTGGGGACTTAGGCCTCTATTTATGCCTAGGTTGGTTTGAGATCAAATTAAATTATGGAATGATGTTTTTATTATTGGATTTATTTGGTTTAGGTCCCCTGGGGGATTTTGATGTATCTTTTATATCCCTCGACCTCTTTCTCCATTAGTCAAAGTTGGTTTTCAGTCTAGCCAAAATCAATTGGATCCCACACTAGTCAAAATTGGGCGTTTCCCTTTCCATTATTATTCCTCATTTTTTGGGTTGTTTTCACTATTTTTATGTTTTTCCCTCTTTTTTTAGGGTCATTTTTGTTTGTTTTTGAGCTACATCATCCTATATCTTATGTATGCAAAGGGGAGAGATAGACCTCATAATGTGTCTAGGATGGATTCCAAGCTAGTTAAAAGTGGGTTTACCTTAATCTAAACAAATAATATTTATTAATATATTCATACCCTAATTCATAATATTATTTCACCTATTATTTTAATAAAATACTGATATTCCATAGTCTAACTAAAATATTTGAAAATTAGTATGTAGAGACTACTCTAGATTAGAATATCAAAGTTAATATATATAGAAATTTAAATTTAAGTAAATATTATGAAAGAATTAGTTTTTCAAGATGAACATTATATAAAATATGAGATTCATAATAAAATACTCTAATTAAGATCAGAAGCATCCATTTGAATGGGTGGAATATTTGGTAATTTTTTATTTTCATGAAGTTTATAAGATTATTCATCACACATTGATGTAGATTATCAAAGTTGCCATATGGAAAATATAGGTTTCAATGAATAACATATATCACATATTGAATATGTGCATTTCACATTTTATCAATCTTAGTAATCATAATGAAAATAACATTAAAAAATAAAAGAAAAAGAAAATAAAAGAAAACTGAGCTATTAAAAGATAAAAGAAACCATCATTATCTTTTGACAAAAAATTGTATAAAAAATAATGTTTAAAATGAAGTTTATTTTATTTCATTTATGTACTATCCTCAATGATATCATCCTTATTTACATTTTATACTAGTTAATTCCCCTTATCAAAATATTTAACTTTATTAACATAGGATCCATCATAGAAAACTCCAAGAACATTATTCACCCCTTCTCCACCTTACCCATTAGTAAGCTCATAACACATTAGACTCAAGGAAACATACAATATACAGGTAAAAAAAAAAAATGTCCATGGAATAGAATAAAAAATAGACTATTATTTTTTAACTAAAAGAAACTCTCATATAACTTTATGTAGTTATTTTTGAATTCTATCCTCAAATCCATTTTTCAAATTTAAATAAATAAATAATTCATCAAAATTACTATTAAAATGCAGTAATGTTTTTTCACTTCTTCCACGTATTCCTCAAAAATCAAGGTGGAGGGCTATACACAAGTGAACATAAAGATGTCACAAAGAAGGAACTTCAAGGATGTCACATTGGACAAGGCCGATGACCACACGTAAGGGATATAAATATTTCAAAAATAAGGCTAAAGCACCACACACAATAGATGAACATAAATTAGTCTATCATGTAAGATAGTAACAAAATCAATATATCATAGAGCAAGGTAATTATTATACACCATCCATATGTATTAATGTCACATAGTAATAAAATAGATCCATATAACATTTTTTAAAATACGATTAACTAACAAGACATGTGTAATCAATATAAGAAGTTTGACATGGTAGAAATGTCATAGAAATATATAACCTATAATAGTGAAACCTTTAAAATAAGATGAATCTAATATTTTCATGAAAATTAGGTAGAGGAATTTTCAACATCTATATGTTCCTTCGTGACACCATATACCATGAAATTAATGTGTATGAAAGAAATGAGCCATCTACAAAACTTATGATAAATAACATATGGAAATAATGTAATCCAATAATCATGTCATGTGGGAGACCTAATATTAGTTTTTTTAATACTTTTATTTTTTAATATATTTTTGGATTATTTGAATTATTTATATTTTCAGAATATTAAAAAACAAGTAATCAAGACCAAGTATAAAAGATTTAAAAATAGAATAATGGGATGTATTTAGAAAGTCTACAAAAAGTGTCTAGGAATAATATGTACTAGATGTGATAACATGGGTATATGGGGAAAGTGATAAATAAATATGCTTCTAGTGTATATGTAAATCACATTAGTTTAGCTCAATAGCATATGTGGATATAATGATATACATTCCCCTAGAGGGAAATAAAAAATGTGTACTCATTTAATATGTATATGATCATGTAATTTCAATGGAGGCTACACAAGATCTATAAGTAATCAGTATATAAGAGTGAGAAAGTAAAATTACAAACATAATGTGAACTTATAATAATTTTTGGATAAGTGTTTAGGATGTATGGATTAAAATAATAATCAAGGGGTGAGGATTAACTGAGGATAAATCTATGTGATATAATTATGGTCAATATAAGATCATATGATTCCATGTACTAAAAATGGAAGAATAAAATGGATGATAAATCATGAAAACATCAAAAAACTATGTATAATAGGTTATAATATAAATTAATTAAGGTATTTTCAAATGAGTCTAGCATCACTTAATATGAAATACCTTCTTTATGCAACTGTATTACCCTTATTCGTATCATGATTTATTGTGTCACTACAATCATGCATTTATTTTGAAACTTATTATTGTTATGACCAACAATTTTCTACATGATGCCCATGCATTTAATGATAAGTAAAATAGTTTCCATATTTATTATATGGATGCCCAATATGAAAAGTGATTAACTTGTTTTGAAACATATATCATGGAATGTTATTTTTATTATTGTTAACCTTGTAAAACCTATTTGAACCATTGGTTGTAGATGATATCTATTTTGGAACCATTGTCTAGGAAAAAATATTCTTAGACCTAGAATTTTGTAGTGGGAAAGAAAATGTGAAATTATGAGTAAAATGTTTAGGGTTTTAATTACTTTCAATAACATCTTCAAGTAATGTTACCCTTAGACATAAATCTCATATTTTATTTCATTTTTATTGTGACCTAATACTATAGCATGTGTTTTTTCTCTGATTATTTTTATTATCTTGAAGTATAGCCTTTCCTTTATCCTTTTTATATTGTTCTCTGAGAAGAAAACTTATCATTAATATTAAATGAATTATCTTGATACTCTCTTGGGATTATAGGTGTGAACATGTTATGAGATAATTACTCATTTGGGTCGATAGGATTGAAATCAAGCTTACACGATTTATATTCTATTGGATCTTACATTTCATCATCATCACTATCACACAAATACTTAATTATCAAATTTAGATATGTGGAATCGACCAAAATAAGGACATCTAAGATTTCTCTATTTTCACATTCATTTCTCATTAATATAGAGAAAGAATGAATTTTATTTTATTTACATTCTTTTTCCATTTATAAAGAGAAATAAGGAAATCACAAATTCTATTTATATTTATAAAGATAAGGTATTTAAAATTATTCAAATTATTTTTCTATTTATAAATAGAGAATGAATTTCACATTATCCACATTATTTCACCATTTCCATACAGTGTTTATGCTTTTGTGTTTTATAATGGTAAATGAACTTAAATGATGTGGAAAATTTAAGAGATAAAGATTATGTATCATAGGAATAATATTCACTTTTTAATTCATAAGGTATGTTATAAACATGATTTTACTCATTATTATTTTACTTATCTTTTTTTAGGGTTTGATTTAAATAAGAATACAAAGTGGAATTAGGAGGAGGCTCTTCTATTTCATTATTAGTGTATTCTTTTTCTTTTTTACTTTTATATTATTCTTGTCTGTAATTAACATTGTTTATAACACATGTTTGGATATTTATCCATTCATTATCATGCACACAAGGATAAATTTAATAAATCATGAGACATCCACAATATGAGAGTCATTATGGGTTTCTAATGGTTTATCCACATTTGATTTATTAGGACTTAAACAAGATATTATAGTAAAGACATGGACCAATCCAAAATAAGTAAAAAAGTGTGGGAAAACCAAGGCAAAAGGTGAAAATATTATTTACATATGAAAACAAAAAACTAGATAATGAAATTATAGGATAAAAAAATTAAAACACTTTTTTGTGTATGGAAATCTGAAATGAGATTTGGAACCCAAGGACAAAAAATATGAAACTATGGAATGATGGTTTGATCAATTTTTTAGTTCAACAATATGTTTTAATCTAATATATATTAGATACCCTAATAGTATATAAATTATTAAAATAATGAATTAATTTTTGTTTGCATGATATATACAAATATACATGGTAAATATATAAATGAATGTATAATGGATTAAGAATGGTCACAGCTTTTTTGTCATGTTGATCCACATTCTGATTATT
>JARHVA010010008.1:0-10000 GCA_037957365.1 Torreya grandis
AGACACTCCGATGGTCACTCATGCCTCTAAAAAAATATTAAAAATGTCCATATATATATATATATATATATCAAAAAATAATATAAAATAAAATTTTAGACACTCCGATGGTCATTCATGCCCTCTAAAAAATAATTAAAATGTCCATATATATATATATATATATATATATATATATAAATATATATATATATATATATATATATTTTGTAACCAAACTTAAACTTCAATTGATATTCGTCCAATAGGTTAACTTTAGTGTTTAGTTGATTTTTGGATATTTTTAAAGCTATGCATGCTTACATGTAAAAATTATTAAAAATAGCAGCTACTAAAAATAGTAGGTAGAGTTTTATTTATTTATAGAGTTCCAAATTTTTCATGTCAACTCTAATTCTGAGTTGAAGCTTATTTATGCATGGTTTGTAATTATTTGAATCATTAAATATGAATCAATGATGGTTATTATTTCATGATCTTTTCCTATTATTATTTTTTTGTCTTGATAGTAATCAGGTTCATTATTTGGTATTAGATCCATGTTCAAATATTGGTGTAAGCGATGGTGAGAGGAGGAGGAAGAATCATTCAAATAAACTAGACTATATAAGAGATGTAGAGGAAATTAGAGTAATTAATCGAGATCATTCTTAATCAAAGATAAAAGAGAGAAGAAGATGAGGTAGAAGATAACACGGAACATGAAGAAGAAATTATGAAAGAGGAGGAACAATAAGGACAAAAACCATTAATGGAAGAGAGGATAGTTAGAGATTTATAAGGGAGGAATCAAGTAGTCAAGGTTGACCTTACAAATATGAAGGGAGTCTAAAACTAGAGAAGTTTATAGGTTGGATGAACACCGCGGAGAAGTTTTTCAAATGAATAACTATGAGATAAGACAAGAAGATAAAGTTTTGCATGCACGAAATGCAAGGGTCATCCAATGATTTGGTAGGATCACTATCAAAAAGAAAGACATGTAAATAGTAAGGATAAGATCAACTCATGGAAAAAGATGGAGAAGAAGATGAGGGATAAATTTCTTCTTATAGATTATGCACAAACCCTATATATAATATTCTAAAATTTGAGGCAGAAGGATCATGGTATACAAGAGTATATAGATGAGTTTTATAATAATTCTATACAAATGGTTCATGATGAAATATAAGAACAAATTGACAAAAGTTATGTAAATGGATTAAAGTTTTCTATTCAATATGAATTAAGAATGCATAGAATACTTTGCATGGAAGAAGCTTATCAATAAAATTTGAAGGTATAAGAAACAAAATAGATAGAATTTTAGAAGAACATTTATTGGGCCAAGAGGAGTACAATCCCCTCTAATAAGGGGATGAGAAGGATTTAATACAAATAAATTTGGGTTCAATATAACTTGAGGAGAATCATCACGTGGTTTATAAAGACAAGAAATAATAGATAAGGGTTTCAATACTAACATAAAAGAAGAGGTTTTTAGAGAGGATGAATCTATGATGGTGGTACAAGATGATTTACAAATCAATGCAGGTATTATGTTTGTTACATATGTGTAAAAGAAGGCTATGGAGTACTTGAATGTCCACACTACCAAGAATAATAAAGGAGGTAAGTGGATCACACAAGATTGAATTTAGTTTAAGCTAAAATAAAAGATCAAAATACTGAAGTTGTAACAATATATACTGGAGAAATTTTCATAATGAGAAGAACAATGATTGTTCTAAGGAATTAACATGTGTAAAATAAAGAAGGTGGTGATGCATGGTTGTGAACAAATATCTTTTTGAACAAGGTGTACTTTCAGAGGTAAGATATGCAATATAATTATAGATGGTGATAGTTGTGAAAATATGGATTCTAAAGATAGGATTGAGAAATTATGTTTATAATATGAAAACTTCCTAATCCTTGTCAAATTTCATAGTTTGATAAAGGGAATGAAGTTACAATAGATAAAAGGTGCTTAATCAAGTTTTCTATAGGTATAAATTACCAAGAATAAATATAGTGTGATGTAATACCAATGGATGTATGCCATGTGTTATTGGGAAGGCCATGGTAGTTTGATAAAAAAAAATAGTTCATGATGGAGCAAAGAACACATAATTTTTGGAAGTGGTATGATGGTAGTTTTTTTACCTTTTAAATAATAAGGGCAGGATGAAAGCATGCTGACTGAAAAAGAATTTATCCAAAACATTAATATAATATGTTATTTTTATACATTAGTAGAAAAGAAAGAAGACATCAAAGCGGTGCATGTACCAGTAAAAATGACAATAGTGTTGAAATAATATGCATATGTTATACCTAATGAGTTGCTAGATGGTTTAGCACCAAAGAGAGATATTTAGCATCATATTGATTTGATTCCAATATCAGCTCTACCCAATCAATTAGCTTATAAGATGATTCTAATAGAACATGGGAATTAAATAAATGTAACTAAATTGGTGAGAAAGGGTGTAGTAAGGGAGATCATGAGTCCATGTGAAAAACTAATGTTTCTCACTCTAAATAAAGATGGAGGATGGAGGATGAGTGTGGATAGTAGAGAAATCAATAAAATTAGAATCAAATATAGATTTATTATACTTTTTTTAGAAGATATGACGAATGTTCTTGCAGGAGCAAAATATTTTATGAATATTGATATAAGGAGTGGATATTATCATATTTGGAATTTTGAAGGAGATGATTGGAAAAAACATTAAAGACTAAATATAGTTTATAAGAGTTGATGGTGATACCATTTGGATTATCTAATGAACTCAACACATTTATGAAGGTGATGAATACAATGCTATGACAATACAATGTTAAGTTTGTGTTGGTTTATTTTGATTATATTTTAATATTTAGTAAGGATAAAATAAGATCACTTAAAACATTTGATAATGGTATTATAATTATTAAGAAAAGAGATATATGTGAATTTTAAGAAGTGCAATTTTATGTGGAACTGTATGGTATTTTTTGGATTTGTAGGTTTAGCAGATGGTGTAAGAATGGATGAAGAAAGAGTAAAGGTAATTTTTTAGTGGCCTATCCCAAAGAGCATCATAGATGTAATAATTTTTCATGGTTTAGCAACTTTTTATATAATTTTTTTTAAGAATTTTAATAGTCTTGTTTTACTAATAACAAATTTTATTGGAGGAAAATAATTTTAATGGACAAGGGTAGCAATAAAAAGCTTTGAGTTATTGTATAAGAAAATTACAAAAAATCTTATTTTAGCATTACCATATTTTAACAAAAAATTTGAGGTTGATTATGATGTTTCATTTGTGGGCATTGGTGCTATGTTGAGACAAAAAAGGAAGCCAATGTCATATTTAAGTGAAAAATTTAATGATGTAAAAATAAATTATTCTACATAAAACATTAAATTTTATGCCATTATACAAGCATTATGAAATTGGAGGCATTATCTAGTTCCTAAAGAGTTTATCCTATTTACTAATCATGAGGCTTTAAAGTATGTGAACACTCAAAATAAGTTAAATAGTATTCATGTGAAGTGGGTGTCTTTCTTTCAGGGATAAACTTTTGTGTTTCATAAAAAAATAGGAAAATATAATTAGGTGCTTGATGCTTTGAGAATGTGAGTGGGTTTGAAAACTACTATGGTGAGTGAAGTAGTTGGATTTGAATCTATTAAACAAATATATGATATTGATCCGGATATTGGTAAGATAGTTTAGCAATGTAGAAATCCATTGAAAGGATATAAAATTAATGTTTATGAAGAGTATCTTATGCAGGATGGTTATCTCTTCAAAGGGAAAAAATTATGTGTTCTAAATGGGTCTCTAAAATACAATATTATAAGATAATTGCATAGTGGTGTTTTGGATAGACATTTTAGTAAGATGAAGATAATAGCTTTAGTAGAAGAGAAGTATTTTTGCCCAAATATGAAGAGATATGTGATAGGATATGTTTCAAGGTGATGGCTATATTAGGTGGAAAAAAGACATGCACAAAACACACATATGTGCATGCCATTACCAAAGTTTCAAGAGGACCATAGATAGATTGAAGTATCGATTTTGTGTTAGGATTTCCAAACACATAGAGAGGTAATGATTTAATTTTTTTTTTTCAGATAGGTTTTATAAGATGGTTCATTTTATTTCATGTAATAAAACCAATAATACCATTATAATTTCATAACTATTTATTAAGGATATTATGAGGTTACATGGTGTTCCAAAAACCATTACATCAAATAGGGACACAAAATTTCTAACTCTTTTTTGGAGGTCTTTATGGAGGAGGATGGGGATTAAGATATAATTTGGTAGTTCATACCATCTCCAAATAGATGGATAGATATAAGTTATAAATAAAAGCTTGGGAAATATGATGAGATGCATAGTTGGAGATAAGACCAAACAATGGGACTTGGCTTTACCACAAGC
Organism: Torreya grandis; assembly: GCA_037957365.1. Taxonomy (NCBI): domain Eukaryota; kingdom Viridiplantae; phylum Streptophyta; class Pinopsida; order Cupressales; family Taxaceae; genus Torreya; species Torreya grandis. The sequence goes on from JARHVA010010008.1 coordinate 4,437, forward strand.
TGAGTTTGCATATAATAGTTAAGTGAATAGATCAATAGGAAATTCAGCATTTCATATTTTTCATGGGAGAAATATTATGAGTGTTTTATATTTGGTATAGTTACCAATTATAGAATGAGATAGTTTGATGTAGAAGGGTTTTTAGAACATATACCATAGTTATAAAAAAGAAGTAAGAAGAAAATTGAAGGAAAGAAATGATAATTATAAAGTAGAAATAAATATTAGAAGAAGGCCAAAAATATTTGAATAAGGATAATTAGTGATGGTTGACTTGAGGAAATTGAGATTTATGAAAGGCATGAATAACAAGTTGAAGTAAAAAAAAATTAGACCATGCAAAATTGTGAAGAAAATCTATGACAATGATTATGAGGTGAGTTTACCACAAAATTTTGATATCTCTCTAGTGTTTAATGTTTAATATTTACATGATTTATATGGAGAAGATAGTGAAGGTGAAGAAGAAGTAGATTGGTAGTAACAGGTTCTAAAGAAGAAGAAATAAAATATAGTGCAAGTTCTAGATAAGAAGATAATAAAAACATGGCAAGAAAGTTATGACAAGTATTTGGTACAATGGGAAGGATTAAATTAGGAAGACAACACTTAAATTACATAATGGGAGCTAAAGAAGATTGATAAGAATAAATGGAAGTATTACAATCAGAGTGACTCATAGGAGATGAGTTGTTTTCAACCATAGGAGAATGATGCAGAAAATGAGTCTAAATTTATGAAGGTCATAAATTTTGATATGTAACTCCAATTCATCTCATATTCATGCCAAAATTACCACCTCAAAAATTTCAATGCAACCATAACCTGATCCTTCTGATGATGAACATTTTTAATATTTTTTGGAGGCCATATGTTACCATTTGAGAGTCTAAAATTATAGTTTAATATTATTTTTTATATTTTTTCTAAATTTAGAAATTATATAATTTTGTAACTAGACATGAACTTTAGTTTATATTCATCCAATAGGTTAATTTTAGTGTTTAGTTTATTTTTGAAGATATTTAGAGAAGTGTGTGCTTGCATGCGAAACTTACTAAACTAGAATCTACTAAAAATATCATGTCAAATTTTATTTATTTTTAGAGCTCTAAATTTTGCATGTCAATTCTAATTTTGAGTTGAGGATTATTTTTTTATGGTTTTTAATTATTTGAATCACTAAATAAAAATCAATACTCATTATTATTTCATAATTTTTTCATATTATTATTTTATTATCTTAATAGGAATCGGGTTCTAGACCCCCAAACCCAGAAAGGGATTCTAGATGGAATCCAAAAAGAGGAATTATTGCTTAAACCATGAAAAAATATGATTTTTGTAACTAGTTTCCTTTTAGATGGAGACATCAACCTTTAAAATACCTAGATAAGTTACCACCCTTATTGAAACCTTCAATCCACCACAATATTCTTCTTCTGAGGAAAACAAAACTTTCAATTTATTTGTTACTTATTATTCTATAAGTCCTCTAAGATTGTTAATAAATAGGGTTTGGTCCATTCATGGGCACTATAACATAAAAATAACCCTTAGGCTGCCAAAAATAAATCTTCTAATGTGGGGCTCATTTTGACTCAATGCATATAGATCCATAAAAATCCCACCCTTTATACAGGAAAGCAAATCTCTCTTATCCTAGCCTTTTGAGCATAAATAGACCTCAAATAGGGTCTTCCTCAAATGAACCAAAAATCCCAATCTAGGACCATTAACTAACCCTTCTATCAACAAACATCAAAATAGCTCTTCCAAAATCACAACCGGTCAAAGAGGGGTCATAAAGAGGGAAAACAATCTCATCTTCGAACCTATATGCCACATGGATCATACTCCTCCCAATTATTTTCAGCCAAGTCAAAAACATCCTTATAAAAGAGAAAAACCTTCCACCAAACTCATTTCTAAAGCCACTTCTCCAAATGTACGTAGCAAATAACTCATGATTTAGGTTAGGATCCATGTTGTCTTCACGCTCGTCTCCCTTTTTTAAAATCCTTTCTTAGATTGAACCAAAATATTTCTTGGCCTCCTTAAAATAATATAATAAAATAAAATCATTCAAGTTATGATGTGTATCAAAGTCACAATATCCATGAATATCAAGCTCATTATCATGAATATCATTTTCAAGATGTAGTTGTGACAAAAGTTACCTTTTATCAAATTTTTTGAAGTTTAGATGAATAATGGATTCATATAAAACTTCATTGTATGAAATAATTTCATTTCATAAAATATATGAGGAATATGCCATTGGTGGTAGAAGTTTTTTAATTCTTTCCCTGTTTTTAACTACTAACTCAATAGAACAACTAATGTCTACAAGAATGTTCTGAAAAGGAATGAATAAAATTAGATTACTAAAATAGAATAATGCATATGAAATAGAATCTTTTAAATGAATTGATATGAAGCTAGAGAAGAAATGAAAAATAGGGAGCACTTTTTTTCCTTTCCATTTTTCAACACGACTATTTATTTCATATTATCATTTCCTTGTAGCTTTTATATGTGATATTGAATCTAATGAAGAAGGTCAATTATGTATGCATTAATAAAGGTTGAATTAGAAATCAAATAAGACTTACTATAAGTCTATGAATGAAAATTGAGGTATACATAATGCACATGTCACACATTCAAAGTTTATATGTTATCAAATTTAGAAAATTGATTGAAAGATTATATAATTCTATATCGCATGTTAGCACTTATTGTATCAAATTTTGAGCATGAAATCTATTCATGCACACGCTATTAAAATTTACTTATTTTCAAGATGTTGTTAATGGTATTGAAGAGAACATTGTGAATCTATATCTAATTTTAATATTTAACTCAGTTTACATGTAAGACCTAGTGTGGGGACCTACATTTACATATGAGCCTTAATATGGAGGATCCAACTCTTAAAAGCAAACCCAAATTAGTATTTATAAGTTTCTTCATTTCCCTAAGAAAAAATAGAACAATACTATGAGCACATTCACAACATATATTAGGTCATTAGATACTTGTGTCATCTCCAATCCTTACATCATGAGTATACTTCATGAGTGTCACAACACCACATGCTTACAAGTGTGTCTCCTCCTTTCTCTTCATATTTAAAACTTTTCATTGATATATTTCATTTCAGATTTCATATCATACATGGACTTTTTTGTTTTATGTTTCATTTTAGGTTCTTATGGAGAAATATAGACAATTGGATCCTTCATCCATATATAAATTTTGTTTACACACTCAGGAATATAGACTTTTCATCCCTTTAAACTAGCATTTTTAGTTACACTTAAACAAGCGACTAAAGGGGGTATGGTGGGGGAAAAGTGGGGGAGAGGATAAAATTTTAAACACATAAATTTGATACAATTAGGCTATTTCTATGCAATAGTTTTCAACACACGCACACACTCACACACACATGTCAGGATCCTATTGCCCACTAAGGGCACACTTGATTACCTTTGTATTAGCAACTAAACACAGAATTTAACTAGAATGAATAAGTAACTAGAAATATGAAACAACATAGGATATGAGAGATAATACCCAATTGTATTAATACTCATTTAGAAGAAAATACAATAAAGAAGATGCCACACTTCTTATTCCCACACCTCTAGAGCTCCCACACTTCTAGGGTTCACCAGTAATTCTCCTTCAATAGTTCACTCTCTCATCACGGTCACAACAATCAACTCAAACACAGAGTTTTTGTTCACCTCCACCAGTCAGTAACAATGCTGCCAGTACACCAAGTACACAACCGTACTCCAAGTAGATCTTCCCTTCTCTTGCAACCACCTACAAGTCAACAAACAATACTTACCATGTAGATATCTCTACAACCTGAAGAACCCTTGTCCTTGCCTCACCAATTCCTTATGATTCTTCAACCAGTACCCCAGTGGATCTCCTAGTAGAACTTGCACAACCTGCAACTCTCCCTGATCATACACACTCAGCACCCCTTTGGAACTAGGAGGAGCTACTCTTGCTCTCTCTTCAAGCACAATGGCTTTCTAGCACACTTTTACAATATAGCCCATGAGTCTATTATATAGATCTCATGCATGCAATAATTAGACTTTCTTAATTATGATAATTAAACTCACAACTCAAGACCAAAAATAGTCTTTACATGCAAACTGCCTGTCCAAAAATAGACCAGTCTGGAACCCGCATGCAAACTGCATGCACACACAGGTTTCCGACGTCGGCTCCTACCTGACCAATGTCAGCCAACTCATAACCAACATCAATTGCATCTACACTGTAATATGACCGACATCAGTTGATCAGATCGACGTCGATTGCCCTGCAACTTTTTCTATAACTCAGCAACCTCTTAACAACCTCCTTCCCTATTTGCATCAGTGAAGCTTTTAGCTCCACAACCTAACAATCTCCCACTTGGAGATAAATAGTTGCATTATACCTGTACCTATACACCATCTAATTTGTTTCTTGGCTTGTATCCCTCTTCAAGCTCAATCTTGAAGACCAACCACCACACAACCTATGGTGCACCTCCTGTCATCCAAGTAACCTGCCACATCCGAACCTACAACTCCATGTAGTGAAGACCTTGACCCTACATAGCATGAATCCCTACTGCTGATCCCTCTCAGATACCTGAGAATCCACTGAACTGCTCTCCAGTACTTCTTCCCTGAATTGGCTCCAAACTTTCTGACAACTCCCACTGCTTGGGAAAATTTAGGTCTACACCAGACCTCATGTGATTTTGAACATTGTTCTTAGCTCAGCTTGAATTGTCCAGCCCTTGGTGTGCTTACTGGTTATGCATCCTATGTATTGAACCCTACCAACACCTTCTTCACATCAGCTCCCACTGGAGACAAAATCAACCTGTGATCTTCCATGTCTCTTATGCTAAAGAATTTTGCTGCTCCCAAATTCTTCATGACATACCTCTAAACTAACTTTACCTTTAGCTCAAAAACTCCCTGCATGTGTAACCCTACAACAAGCAACCACACAATAGTAATAGGATAATGTTGTAATCATCATCCAACCCAGTAAAGTTAAACACAATAGTTACACTGACATTGACTAAAGCCCTGCTTTGTCATCCACCTGTCAAAACCTGTACCACTGTCCTGCAGCTTCCTCAAGACCATATACCCTAGCCTTCTATCTCATGTGTCCATTCACTCTCTTCTCTAACTTTGGAATCCATCCATCTGTTAGTGATGGCAACTCTACCAAATCTCTTGCTTGGTTCTCTTCTAAAGAATTCATGCCATGCTCCCACTATTTCCTGGATTCTACTTGCATTGCCTCTTCACGTCTTCCTAGTTCTTGACCATCAGTAAGCAACAAGTAAGAAGGTGAACAATGAATATGAGGTCAACTTACCCTCCATATGGGTGTTTGAGACTCCTTAATAGCTTGTTGTCTGCCCAACATCTATTTTAGTGACTGATCTCAGTCATCTCCCAATCTACACCCGACCAACGTCGGTTCCCTGCAACTGACCCTGACTGCCAATGTCAATTTTTTATGAC